>JAPYYJ010002900.1:0-12194 GCA_028533885.1 Nasua narica | reverse complement strand
CCCTCGACCACACAGTCAGCCATCAGAGATATCTCAGTAGATGGGGCGAGACCCAAGTAACCCTGACATCGCAACCCCAAGGAAACTCTCCCCAAATCCAAGAGGCTTTCCACTAATAGCCAGCTCCTCGGGCAGACTGTCATTGGCAAAAAGAAAAAAGTACCGTGTACATCACCCACTGCCCTCCAGCTTCCTCCACCCTCAAGAAAGCCTTCAGGAAGCCCACTCGGCACTGACACAGTGGCAGCCCGAAGAAACCAGCAGCCTCCAGAGAGGGCTTGAAAAGCAACAAGTTGATGGAGCTGGGGACCAGCTGGCCAGGTTAGCTGCTCTTGTCTAAACATGGCTCTTAATTGCACCAGCGTCCAGCAGGCTTTTGTGCCTGGGTGGGAAACACGTGGCAATGACATCACTCCCTCTGGCTGCCCTGGACGAGCACTTACTGGAACTTCCATGTTTAGTAAAGTTGTCCTGATGCTCTCCAGCTGCCTGAATAAGCTATTATTTGGGGGCAAAAAAGAATTTGTTTGAGGTTTATGCCTCAGCTCTGCCCTCTCGCCCGAAGACATCACGTTTCAAAAATCCCAACCCCAAGCCCTGCTGTTCGCTTAGGGAAATGAGCCGCTCACAGTTCCAACCTATCAAATTGGCAGAGAAAACGCTTCACTCTCATTAAACCACGTCCACTCCGTCCACTCCGAGAGTTCTTCAACTCAGATTCCCACCTTCCTGAGGCAAATCAGAGGGCCAAAGACCCTCCTAAATGCCAGGTAATAACTCGGCTACAACTTTCCCTTTTGCAAGCCTCCATCCCCGTGCACGGAGGTTTGTTCTCCCGCGTTACAGGAGATAGAGTAGAAGCCTTCTCGTTTTTAACAAGCGAGATCAGTCGTGAGAGTGAGAAATGCACACTCCCCTTCCCAGACTCCCATCCACACGCCACACCCCGGCACGCGGGCCACGAACGGGGATGACCAGCCGGTTTTTCAGTCTCATTAAGCCGTGCCTCAGTTGGCCGGCCGGCACTCAAACAAAAGCAGGACGTATCCCTGAGGGCTGCCCTCTGACCGCACAGTCCGCAGGAGGCGGTGACCCTCCGACTGAACTAAGGGACCTGATGACAACTGGCATCCTTTGCACCTTAAACTCTGCCCCCCGCCCAGAAAACCACAGCGCAGACGGCAAGTTCCAGGGGCTCTTTCCTCAACTTAGAAAGTTCTGCGGGCCGGGAACGCCCACTGCCCCCGGAGGCCCCCGCTCCCCAAACCGCCCGCTTACTTGGCTCGGCCGGGTGGGCGCCCGCGAGTGCGCGGGGGTTGCGTGGGTGCGCGCTGCGATGCTGGGCCACCGAGCGCCGGGAGCTCGCGCCGTGCCCGCCGTCCGTGCCGCCGCCCGCAGCCGCCGCGGCCCCGCGCTTTATAGCGAGCCCGCGGCCCGCGCCGGGGCTTTTCCGTGACGTCAGCGCCCCCGCCGGGAGGGGGCGGCTCTGCAGCAGACTCCGGCGCGCCGCCACCTCGCCGGAACGGTTACTCGCGGTCATGTGACCCCTCTCCCCCCTTTTGAAAAATAACGACCGTCCCATCCCGGACTCCTTTATTTCGGTTTACTTTATTTTTACCAGGTGGGTCCAAGATGCTGGAAAAATACACGGAGTGCCACTTAATCGCGCTTCCCCGCAGAGCGCTGGCGAGCTGTGGGGGACGCGGGACGGAGCAAGAGGCAGGTTGGAGTTGGGACCCCGGCTTTGCCAGAAAAACAGGGATCGGCCGCGCGCGCCGAGACTTCGGCCTCTCGGAGGGGGCTGCAGCCACCTTGCGGGGCCAGGACTTGTGTTAGCCGCATCTGCTGCCCGGAAAGCTGCCTCTTCCTGCCTCCTGTCACCCCCTCTCTGGAGGACGAGGGAGGAGAGCCCCGCACCGCTTTATTTCCCTTCTCTGGAACGGACCCACAGAGAAGGGGCCGGAGAGACGAAAGGGGACAAGACCTTGAAAAGGGCAGTTCTGAAAACCAATTTAATGAGGGGTCCAAGCAGACTGTGCTAAGTGCTGCTGACCCTGCCCTGGGCCAGGATGCCACGGCTCCTCAATCAGAGGATTTAATCAGAGCTCCAATCAGCAGCATCTCTGGGCTGTGGCAGGGGGCGCGGAGCCAATGCCTCCCAGCCGTGGGGGGCCCTGAGCCAGACAGGGTCGCTTACCCCTATTCCACCCCCACCCCACCCCCAGACTCCTGTGAATAAAGGACACGCGCTAAATAATAACTACTACTACCACCGTTTACTAAGTACCTCTGAGTACCTATACTGAGTAGGTACTGTTAGGCCTCCGCAGTATCTCAATCTTAAAATTCTGCAAGGTAGATCTATTGCTACCCCCATTCTATGGAGAAAAATGACACTTGGCCAAGAGAGCTTGCCCAAGGTCACGCAGCTGGTATAAGTGGCAAAGTCAGGATTCAAAACCTGGTTTGCCCTGCTCTTTGCATTGCACCACCAGCTGAAGGGTTTCGGTGACCTCTTTCTGGGGACGTGGGCATTTCCCAGACGCTGTGTTTGGAGATGACTCCGGCCTTTCCAACACATCCATCCACTTTTGCAGCCAGCTTCATCTCTGGGTTGGCTGGTGGCTCCGGGAAGCAGCCAAAGGCTCCAGCATCTATTTGAGTGGCCGGCCTCTGCTGTGATTATAGTCCATATTCTCAGTTATCCTGCAGTTATCTGCTTGGGGATTATCCAAGTGACCAGCTGCTGAGACCTGCCAGGCCCCAAGCTGGCATAGGTGGGATCCACAGAGTAACAAAAATTTAGAGTTCATTTAGTCCCAGGTGCCTTGGCCCCAGTCGCCTACTTTCTACATAAGGAAGTTGAGACCTAGAGGGATGACTACCACTCAGTTGGTAGTAACTGGAGCTGGAACTAGAACCTGGGTATCATAATTTCCTGGATGGTGCCCTTCATTACCATCAAGTTTTCCTTCTGGGTTTAGGCAGGAGAGCATGGCAACAGATGTGGGGAAAGGAGTAGGGTGGGGGAGTTGTCTGGGGGAGGGAAAGAGATTCTCTAAGAGTATATAGCTGACTCCATACTAAAACACCTGTAATTTGTGAGTTATCTGCATTTCAGAATTTACCATGGTTTTGTTGTTGTTGTTGTTTTGGTTTTTCGTGGGTTTTTGTTTGTTTGCCATGTTGAAACTCCTACTCTGTCAACTGGTCTCAAGAGAAACATTATGTGGCTAAAAACTAAGAATAAATCAAAGTCTATAAGCATCTCGTGCATCTCAATGTTTCTTTTGCCATTGATAAGAACATAATTCTTCACATTAACAAGAACCTGATTCTATGCCTAGGCAATATCTACTAGGAACTGTTTTTTATTGGTATAAGTGAGGCACACCAAAGAAAACAAATTCTAAAGATTGGTGGGGGCTGGGGAAGGGGGGCTTTCAGGCCACTATTGATTGGGTAAGTACAGCAATGTTACGTTCAAATAAAAGAATCTGCCTTCTTAAATTTTCTGTTCCACAAAAAGCCAGATGAGAAAACAACTACTTAGCAAAAGTTTCAACTGAATGACAGTTAAGCTGGAGTATTTGGACAAAAATCGTAGTTACACCTTACAAAAAGCACATTTGAGAGCCAGATTTTAGCCAGCGGAGTACCAGCTAACTTGTCCAGGATCCCAGCTCACTGGGACCATCTGAGGGTACGGAACAGGAGAGAAAAAAGGTAGAATCAGGGCATTTGGAGAAGTGGCAAGTTCTGAAGAGGAAAATACTGGCAGAATATTGTAGTTTTTTATTCTATGAATTATTCCCTCCACAGTCCTCGGGCAGCATTAGAAGGCGACCTTGGGTTCTAACATGAAGATGAATCTCTCTTCTATCACTAGAAGGCACAACTCAAAACAAAAATAACTAACATTTACTGAACATGCATGACTTCTCTCGTTAATCCTCATCACCACTGCGCTTCCCCGTGGTTGATGGATGAAGATGATGAGGAAAGAGGTGAAATCACCTGGCCAAGCTCACAGAGCTGGTAGGCAGCAGAGCTGTGCTCTCTGGAGCCATGATCTCAACCTGTTCTACTCAGAGGAGGGGACACACTTCAGCCCCAGTCCCATGCGGGCACCTCAGGCCATGCCCTCCCCCTAACTCCTCTCAAAAGAGGAGTTTCATCTAATTGGCTAACGCACATGACCTTCACTGGGCCACATTTTACTAATGGTCAGGCTTTCTTTCTTTTTTTTTTTTTTTAAAGACTTTATTTATTTATTTGAGAGACAGAGAAGGCGAGAGAGAGCATGAGAGGAGAGAAGGCTAGAGAAAGAAGCAGGCTCCCCGTGGAGCCCGATGTGGGACTCGATCCCGGAACTCAAGGATCATGACCTGAGTTGAAGGCAGTTGCTCAACCAACTGAGCCACCCAGGCGCCCTGGTCAGGCTTTCTTAAGGGCATGAGCCATCTTCTTCCTCTCTATTCCCTGGGTCCCATGCGCTGGATTAGAACATGAACTTGGGGTTCTTTCAAGGCCCTGACTACTTCTCTGTCTGTCACTGTCACTCTTTCTCTCAGAACATAGACTTGAGCAACCAAGTCCCACGATTTCAAAAAGGGATGAGAACAGGTGGAGAGAGGTAGAGAAGGAGTAGAACCTTTGACAAGACTGTGGGTTGGGGCATAGGGACCCACATAGCCATTAATATGATATTACTTTGAATCTTATCCCTTGAAAACTCTGAGGGAGGCAAGATAATGGGTAGACCAAAGATCCGTACTTGCCTCAGTCAGTATCATGACCCTAAAAGCAAGAGAATCACTCAGGCTTGACCGTACCATACTGCCTCAAAGACACTGGACACCTGCCTATTGCAACCAAGGAGTGCCTACCCATGCCACCAAGTCATGCTACTCAATAGCAAAGGGGACACCGTCCATATGCTCTCCCTTTTCCACCAGCAGAAGGTAGACTGCAGTCCGGGCATTGAGTAGGTGATAAAATAAATGGGTTTTCAAATTGCTTTTTAAATGTATTGCATTTCATTGCCTTTAGGCAAGGCATGTCCTCCAATTCCCCATAGCCCTCAAGAACCCCTACCATTTTCTACCCCAACCAATTTCCCTCATTTGATTACATACCTGGCCCCAAGGGCATCTGACTTTGTAAGATATTTGTTACAGCCAGCAAGAGAGGTAACGAACAGTAACAAACGCTAAGGAGGGGATTTAGCATCAGAAAAGCCAGTTCAAACCCAGGCCTTTCTTCTTAGGCACACAGATGCTGGGGATGTCACTCCCCCCCAGAGGCCTTGCCTTCCGTCTTTCTTTCGGGAGAGCTGCTGAGTGAAGTGCTTTGTCATCCCCAGGGCACCCTGTCAATGCCAGTGATTATGATTATGACGCAGGAACCAAAGACTGGAGCTGGGCCACCTGCCCTCGGCTTTGCAGCCTCTTAAGGCTCAACTTAAATTAATCCAGCAGAATTCAGGACACATGAGGCACAAGAAGGAAGGGCGGGAGATGTACTCACATTGATGTTACTAGGAAAAAATAATTAGTAAGGAGAATGCTCTGGTTAAGCTCTCTGGAAACAAACAAGGAGATGGGGTCAAATACTCAGCTCACATAATGGGTCTCCACCAGCCACAAAAGCACTCAGGAGGAGCTGGGTGGGAGGTAATGTGCAAGGCGTCTGAGCACAAAAAGAACCACCCACCCCCTCCGGGAAGTCTAAAGAAGGAAAGAATTACTATACGGAAAATCATTGCTTTACAGAAGGGGAAAAAAGGCTCCAATTGCAAAATCAAGAGAGCCCTGATTAAGAGAAAATAAAAGACTGAAGAAAAGATGGCTAAGAATAACCTCTCAACACCCAGCGGCCTGTGGGATCCAGATGGACACTCCTTCCAGCTGCATCCTCCGTCACTGGCCCCAGCGCCTCATCGGACTCCTGCTGAGCAGATTCAATTTTCCATTGAAAAATTCTTAGCTTTCACCCTTCCTCCACCGTTAGCTCAGCCTCAGCCCGCCAGCCTTACCACTCCAGTGGCAGACCATGCTAAGCCTTTCCTTCTGAAATCCTGCTGGCTGAGTAAGGAAATGCAGAATGTATCTCAAAAAGCCAAGAGGAGGCTCTTGTTCTCTGTTCTCTACCCAGTTTCCTTCCTTCCTTCCTTCCTTCCTTCCTTCCACAATAAATAACTACTGAGCATCTACCTTATGCCAGGATCTGTTCTAAGGGCTAGGAATAGGTATTTATAACTCAAGGGAACTTAAGTTTCAGTGAGAGAAGTAATAAACAAACAGAATATCACCATATCATTCATTCATTCATTCATTCTTGGAGCATTCCACTCATTAGCTTCAGTTTTCTCATCCATAAAAGGGAATGATAATCCTGGGGAAGATGTGTAAAGTAGGGGTCAATGCCAATGCCAATGTTGATGAAAATGTAAAGGAGGTCCTTTTGCCTTACTGGCGGGGGTGTAAGTTGGTAGGGCCACCTTTGGAGATCAACCATCAACATCTAAGATGTGTGTACCCTTTGCAACCTAGCAATTCTACTCGTAATTGTGCGTCTTCAATACTATACAAGGAGATGGACACAAGGATGGTCATCAAAGCGTTGTTTGTGAAAGCAATCACCTAATGATCATTGATGAATAAACACATGGTGGCATATTTATACAATGAGATAGTACGCAGCGGTGCGAATGAATGACATAGATCTACTTGTATCAACATGGATAAATATTAGGATCATAACAGTAATTTGAAAGAGCAAGCTGGACTTTACCTACAGGGCAATAATTTATATAATTCATATACATATATATGTATGTTCATTTATTTATTTAGAAATTTTTACTTTATAAAATAAAATACACTATTTACACTAATATTTTATAGTTAAATACATTTAGTAAAAGTATAAAAGCATGAATGAGAAAAATACACACCAACTTCAGAATAAAGATTACCTCGAAGACAGAGGGGAATGACAGTTAGATGGACAGCAGACTTCTCAAAGCAACCAAGAAGCCAGTACACAGTTACTTACTTATAAGGTCAAAGTGCTTAGGGAAAAAAACTGTCAACCTGGAATCTTATGTTGACCTTAACTGTCGTTCCACATTGTGAGTTAAATATTTATTGAGCACTTATTATTACAAGCAATATCCCAAGTCCCAGGGACACAGAGTTGCGTAAGACCACATTCCCATCCTCAAAAAGCATAAAGTCCAGTGTCCCTTTCCCCAGCAACTACCAAATCCATCAAGGGATCATCCAAGAGTTGCCCAAAGTAATCTGGTTTCCCAACCAACACAATGTTTTCTCTGGAGTTCCTTTCTCCCAGCAACAGAAAAATCAATGAGACTCTTTAGCCCAAGGAGTCAAAAATAGCCAAAGTCGAAGGCCTTGATTTAACCAATTATAGTGATTCAAGAATTCTTTAATGATAGACTTAAAAAGGCCAAAAGAACGAATAGTTGGGTTGAGGACATGCTTAGTTAACACCTTTCATACGTGGGTATAACTATTCCCATTTTCCTGCTTTGTTTTCCCAATTGCCCATTTTCCTGATTCCCTACATATTTAACAATTGGATGGTTTCTCCAACACTTAGAAGGCAGCAAGACATTTTGGCTTTGGTAGAAAGCATTGAACTTTCCCCTGCAATGAATATCATCCAGATTTTTTTTTTTTTTTTTTTTAGTGAATCAAGCCCTAATTGATGAAAATTTATAAATCTAAGTTACTGTTATTTTTAAAAGATTCCTTCACAACCAATTTAAAAATCTGACAAAAATCTCTGACTAACAAACATATGCTTTGTTCTCTAAATAAGCAAGTTGTGTTATTTTTAATCCAGCACGTGCCTGTATTGGTGGTGAAAAGCCAATAGTGGCACAACGTAACAGTGGCCAGCCTGTCCCCCAGGCTTAATCTTCACAGCAACTCTGTTGCTGTGTACACACTGTTAGTAGTAGTACACACTGCTATTATTCCCGTTTTATAGATACGGCAACTGAGATTGGGGGAAAGGTTTTACAGCTGGGAACTGGTAGATGCAATCTGTCTGAATCTCTTCCACCACTCTGGCCTATAGGAGGAGATTCTTCGCAGCTCCTGGGGACAGACGCTGGTGCCGTGCCGGAAGTGGGTGAACAGAATTGGATAATGTCACATCGGCAGGTACAGAAGTGTCAGTTTCACGAGAGCGGGAGCTGTTCAAAGGCGGGAGAATATCACGTCCGCCTCTGTACCCCAGCTCCTAAGAGTACACCTGGCGCACAGTAAGGACCTACTATGTGTCTGTTGAATAGCAGAATGGATGAACACCAGGCACCCCCATCTTACCTGCCCTGTTATTTCAAACTCCCTAATTATGACATCTCACAGTGACCCTTCGGCCCACCAGGCCTCCATGAACAGGCTTGACTGCAGTGAGCGGCCATCTGAGGCAACAGAGCTGGGCGATCCAACAAGCAGATGCCAGGCCCTCACTATGTGCAAGGACACATGTGAGGTGCTGTGCGGGGTACCCAGCCAAGGTATAAGTCCCCAAAGTCAAGGAGCTCAGGGCCCAGACGGAGAGGAGCCAAACAGCGTGATCTGATGCAGACAGCGCTGAGAGGCTATGAGGGACGGGCACACAAGGACCCAGACGGGGACCACACTGTCTCTGTTGCAGGAGAATCTTCCCTCCCGCTCCCAGCTTGCCTGCCTGGGCTCACGCAGCATAAGAGCCTAGTTTAGTCTCCTCTCCCTTGGGGAAAAACAGCCCTGGGAAGCACCTCTGCCCTGGTCTCCTCCAAATGGAGAGGGAATGACCTTCCTAGTTGGTAAGATCGGGGAAGAAACAGAGCATGTGACATCAGGCCTCCGTACTTCTTGCTCACTGGGGCCAGGCTGCCTGCTGTCCGTCCTGCTTTTTCCTCCCTCATCCTGCAAAGGGCACACAAGCTGTGGCGGGGAGGGCCGCAGCTGCTCTCCACATGAGTGGGGGGCAGTCACTGGGATGGCCGCCCAGCCGTTCTTTCTCCCCTCTGCGTGCTAGCCGAGGATCCCCTGCATCCAAGAATGAAGTGCTCTCCACCGGGCGAGGGAAGCTCACCCGCTCCGCGGAGGACCGGTTATGGGACCCTGTCCTGGCCCAGACGGTGTGGAGGGATGTCCGTCTGAAAGCTCTTGAACAAGGACTTCCTCACTAATAAAAAGAAAGTCTTCATGGCCGTCTCACACTTCCTTCCCCCTGGGATGCTGATAGGGGACTAGCTCCAACCTGGAGCTCGAGTGACCGCCTTCGGACGGGAACACAGGGATGCCGGTAACAAGGCAACACAGGGATGATGAAAAGCAAGAGCCCGGGTCTTAAACGATGTCCCTGAACTGCAGAAGCAACCTGGAGTCACCCCCCCCCCCTCCAGACTCTTTCATCAGGCAATAAGCCACCAGTAGTTAAGTTGTCTATTAGTTACAGCCAAAACCAACGGACAGGGGCGCCTAGGTGGCGCAGTTCGTTGAGCGACTGCCTTCGGCTCTAGGTCATGATCCCGCAGTTCCGGGATCGAGTCCCACGTCGGGCTCCCAGCTCTATGGGGAGTCCACTTCTCACTCTGACCTTCTCCCTTCTCATGCTCTCTCTCACTCTCTCTCTTAAAAAAAAAAAAAAAACCAACGGACAAATGAGTTGAATTCGGAAAGGGAAGTCGTAGAAAAACCAAATTTGGCTGACTGCATCATGTTCTCCAATCCAGCATATCGACTATAAAGCTGATAGTTTGATCCCCATCTGTCTGTCTCCTGAGTCAATATCTCAATGGGTTTAGAACTTTGAGAACAGGTGGAGGTTTATCACTCCCTCGAACTTGAACTTACACCAAGGTGGGGATCCTCTCTGGTGTATTTACCACCACACAGCTGGTGTCCAGCCCGGGGCTTGGCTTGTGGTTGGCATTTAAAAATCAGATTGGATGTTTGAATAAAGAATGAGATCACGTCCAGCTGGGGTGACTGAGAAAGGCTTCATTAGGCTTAAGTAATGATACTTAAGATGAGCCTTTAGATGAAATGAAATAATACTCAACACATTAATGAGAATAATATTAACTAACATTTACTGAGACCTTTCCCTATGCCAGGCGCTATGAAGGTGGCATTATCTCTTTTAATCCTCCCAACTACCCCACAAGGTAGGGACAATCCTAATGACCATTTTGCAGATGAAGAAACTGAAACATAGAAAGTTTAATTAACTTGCCCAAGGATCCACAGCTGGAAACGGGTAAAATTAAGATTTGAACCTCAACTTCTGATTCCAGAAAACACGGACTTAAGCTAATAAGTTATTGGGAACCATCAGGACAATCCAACTCAACAAACAGATTTGAAATATCTATTACGTCTCTAAGAACACAGGTGGTAAACTATCCAGCGGGTCAGACAACATCTCACAGAGGAAACGTCGAGGGTGAGTTCTCAAGCATGCAGGGAAGTCGGCCCAGGGGCGGCGGCGGCGGCGGCGGCGGTGGCGGTATAGGTGTGTGTTCCCAGGCGCGGGCTCTACGCTTGCAAACATTCTGCTAAGGGAGTCGGGGATGGGAACAGGAAGCATTCCAGGGTAAAGAAAACATAGATGAGGCAAAGACTCAGAAGTAAGGGCATTGGGGGGTCCACAAGTAATTGGGGGTGGCTGGAGAACATGGAAAGTGTGGGAGGGATGAGAGTAGGGCTGGAAAGGGCTCAGGAGGTCCTCTGCAAATTTGGAGCTATGGAGGGACAAGCCCGGCACTCTACTGAGTGCAACCCCAGGAGCGATATTTTGAGCAGGAGCTCAGGTGATGAGAGGCAGAGAAACCTCTCTCAATACGGGAGCAGACAAGGAGCAGCCAGCACTGTCAGCTTCGAAGGCTAATGGGTACCTAAGACTCGGCAGGTAGGCGCACGCCCACGTTTCCCATACTAGAGGCAAGAGGCACCCACCACGTTCATGAGGGAGCAGCTGCATAAAATGGAGGTAAGCAGCTAAGGAGGCTCACTGACTGTGCTCCCAGAGGGAGGAGCGAGGGCTGGGATCCGCTGGGACCACCCCCAACACCCCGGAGGGACAGGCCAACTCACGGCACCTCAGCACCACGCTGGGGCAGGGAAGGGCTTCCTCCCAACATCCACCTTCTCCTCCCCACTCCCTTCTTCGCTCCTCCCCACTTCTTTGTCCTTAGTCTACGTTATTTTTCTGAGCATCCAATAAATAGCAAATACCGTACGTACTCAGCCAGATTCTCATCTATACCCAATGTGAACATCACGGTTCGATGGGCAACAGATGTTTCCACCCATTAAAATTTATATGAAAACTACCAACGTTCCTCTGACAAGCAAGATGAGCAGGAGCCTCCGAGGCACTGCGAAGCCTCCCCCCTGGGGAATTCAGCAGGAGGGCAGGACTTGGGAGCAACCGGGCTTGCGATTCTTCTTTCAAAATTAAAGCACAATCTGGGGTTGTGGAAAAACGAGCTTCTTGCAAGGGACACGTAGACCCAATATTCTTATTGATGTTCCCGTACTAGGGAATTCACACCTTGGGGGTTAAGAAATTGCATAGTGAAGAGACCATCCTCATAATTAATAACTTAAAGAATTTTATTAGGCATCAATTCATTTGTACGCTCAAGTGCCGGGATCCAGCCCAGGCAGTCCGGGGGTTCCCTGAAGGACGGACGGTGTCGGCGAAAGGAATGAGAGAGCCAGAGGTTTCTTTCAATCACCAGGCAGGCATCTCTGCCTCATTGGTTTTTGACTCTTTATTTACAGGCAGCAGGCTACATGGAAAACAGTCAATGATTTTCTCAGATGAGGAGGCTTAGATCAACAAAAGTTTTTTTTGTAGAACCTATAGTTTTTTCTAAGACCGAGGCAGAGACAGGCCTATCTTATTTTAAACAGTAAGACCCTTAACAACAATTTTTATGACTCTGTTTCTAGGTATTGGAAAAAAGATTTAGTCACGTATATCTTTTGCACATTAACCAAAGGAAGAGGGGTGACGTTCGAGTTTATTATAGAATGGCCCGAGCTGTTTGTAGAAGCCCTTTTTTGCTGCTGGGGGAGCAGACACCTGGGAGCCTCATCTTGTGTATTCTTTAGCAAAGTCTGAAGTAAAACTCTATCGTCTTTATATTTAACCACTCC
>JAPYYJ010000029.1:0-27845 GCA_028533885.1 Nasua narica | reverse complement strand
TCTCATTTCTAAGGAAATGAAAGAGCAAAGTTGTCCATTCTTGCTCTGATTCCACAATCAAAAGCAGCTGGAGTTTATACAAAGGTTCAGACAGTGCAGACCCAATTGGAGCAGGTTATTTTCCTTTTCCACTTCTGACTGTGAAAGACGTGGTGCCAGGTTATCATTTCCAGAAAACATCTATGCCAGAAAAACCTGCAGATAGAGACTTTTTTTTTTCTTTCTGAATTGTTAGCTGGTCTCGCAGCACATTTTGAATGTAACCTTTTTAATCCCTGCATTTGCAATTAGAGATTAAAATTCCATTCCAAGAGCCATTCAGCAGATGGCAAAGCATAAAAAAACTGAAGGTAGTTTAAAATTGTATTTATACAGAACACCAGATGAATTTGCCAGGCTGTTTCTTCCTGAGTTTATATATTCACTTGTGAAAATTGATTGTTTAAGATGTAGATTTCATTTGCAGGGATTTAGCATTTTTATAGGATTTTAAAGCATCAATTAATCCATCTCTTTTGTTCAGCACAGTTGCTTTAAATATGAAAGTAAAATCTACATTTAAAGTAACTGCTTCTTAAGAAGATTAAGTCACCTGTGCAAGGGTCACCAAGGTAGGTTCAGAAAGGCCACACGATAATAAAATGGACAGGCCACTGAACCAATGCATCTATTAAGTGGAAACCCCATCACATCTTAGGCCATGTAGGCAGTCTGATTCCTAATTAAGATTCTTCCTTTAGGTTCTTCCAAGAGCTTTTGTGAAAATCCTTATGGCTTTTAAATGGTTATTGACATATAACAGATTCAGAGAAATGCACAAATCATAAATATATAGCTTAAGGAATTTTTAAAAAGTGAGCATACCCACATACACACCTCCCAGAACAAGAAATAAAAAATTGCTCCTATCCCAGAAGCCTTTTTTATTGTGCTACTTCCCAAGTTATTTCCTTCCCAACATAAGCACCATTCTAAATCTCGCACCAAAAATTACATTATATCTTATTGAAATTCATGTAAGTAGACTCAGACAGTATTGACTAATTTGTATTTGGCTTTATTCACACATTTTATTTAAGATTCATCCACTCTACTGCATGCAGTGATATATTTGTTCATTGTCACTGCTGTATGTAAGTTTATTTCATAAATATTTCACAATTTATCCATTTACTATTGATGAGGTTTTGGGATTTTTCTAGTTTGGGGGGATTACAAATGGTGTTTCTATGATCATTTTTAATACATGTTTTTGGTGAACATATGTATGCATTTCTGATAGAATTAGATCTACTTGTAGAACTGGTCACAGTTTTCCTTGACAGTACTGGACATTGTTGGTCTTTTTCACTTTAGCAATCTGGTGAGTATATAATGAATCTGGTGAGTATATAATGTACATCCCTGATAACTAATTGAGCACACTTTCATAATCATTTGTAAGGTGTTTGTTGATGTCATTTGGCAATTACTAATTCATCTTTTTAAAAAAATTTCCACTGGATGCAAATCTCGCTTGAGATAAATGTATTAAAAATAATTTCTAACCTGTGGTTTGTTTTTCCACTTTCTTGGGTTAACAAGTTCTTAATTTTTTAATTCATCAATAATTTTTTTCTGCATGCATAGTGCTTTTTATGTTTTGTTTTATAAATCACTGCCTCTCAAGCTCACAAAGTGAACCATGTATATTCTAGATTGTTTTAACTTTTAAATTGAGTCAACAAATTTATTTTTATATATTGTGTCAATAGGAATTAAAATCATTATTTTCCATTTAGATATGCCATTGATCCAGCACCTTTTATTGAAAAAATCACCCTTACCCCTTACCCTCAATACATGGCAGTGACATTTTCTTCACAAATCAATTGATCTTGTATATATGGGTGTATTTCTGGACTCTATCTGTCTATCCTGCATCAAAGTATACCATTTAGTTGTGTACTTTATAAGTCTCAATATCTGGTGGAGTAAGTCTTCCAGTTTTGTTCTCATTCAATAATTCCTTGACTATTTTGGTCCTCTGCCTTTCCATATAAAGACTCGCTTATGAATTTCTACAAAAAAGTATAACCTGCAGGGATTTTGATTGAAATTATATTGCAAATAGATTACTTTGCTGAAAATGGACATCTTTGCAATATTTTCATTTCATTAATATGGTATATCCATCTATTTATTGACAACTTTAATTTCTCTCAATAACATTTTGTCATTTTCTATGTAAATATACATCATTTAATAGGGTTAGTTCTACTTCTTTGCTCTGTTTTGCTATTATGTATGCCAAAGCTTCAAAACTTTATTTTCTGAATGGTTACTGCTGATATTTAAAAGTGTGCACGTGTGTGTGTGTCTGTGTGTGTGTGTGTTGACTTTGATTTTGGAGAATCTGCTACACCTACTCATCAATTCTAATGTTTTGCCTATTGACTTTTTTGGCTATTCTCAGTATACAATTATATCTGTAAATAATGACTTCTTTTGATTTATTTCATAAATGTATACCTTTCATTTCCTTTCCTTCTATAATTTCTACTGGCTAGAATTTCCAATAAAATGTTTTTAAAAAGTGGTCATGGGGGCATCTTTGTTTTATTCTGGATCTAAGGGAAAATAGTTCAATAATTCATCCTAAATTAAGACGTCTATTGTAGATTTTTATATTCTATAAAATTATGTAAGCTCCCTTTTATTCTTTTTTTAAGGTTTTATTTATTTGAGAGAGAGCTAGAGAGAGAGAGAGAGAGAGAGAGAGAGAGAGAGAAGCAGACTCCCCACTGAGCAAGGAGCCTGATGCAGGACTCCATCCCAGGAGCCCGGGATCATGACTGGAGCTGAAGGCAGATGCCTAACCAAATGAGCCACGCAGGTGCCTCAGCTCCTTTTTATTCTTTGTTTATGTTGAGATTTTATCATGTGTATATGTTCACTTTTATCAAATGCTATTTTTTTATTTATTGTGATAATCATGCGTGTTTTCGTTTTAACTCTATAAATGTGGTGAAGATCAGTGATTATTCTTGAAATACTATACATTGTATTCTTGAAATAAATACCATTTCATTATATTAAGGTAATATTTTACACATTGCTTATTTTGGTCTCCTAATATTTTTGTAGCATTTTTCACTTATATCACATAAAAAGTTTTGGTCCATAATTTTGCTATCCTGTAATGCCCCTGACAAGCTGACACCACGACTATGCTGGCTTTATAAAATGAGTTGATAAAAATTCTCTCTTTTTCTATCCTATAGGTAAGACTAGTGATATTTCTTTCTTAAATTTTTTGGAAGAATTCACTTCTGAAGATCTACGTGTCCAATGCTTTTATACAATTTTAGTATTTGTTTATATATATATATTTATTTTTAAGGGTTCATGTTTTCCCTTCATGTTTTCCCTATAGGGAAAATCTCTATTTCTTCTTTTATCATTTTTGACAACTGTTTTACAGGCTTTACACATTTCACCTAAATTATAATATGTATTGTTAAAGTTTCTCATTTTGTTTTGTTCTTAGGTAAGCTCTATGCTGGACATGGGGCTTGAACTCACCAATCCAAGATTAAGAGTCACATGTTCTACTGACTGATCCAGGCAGGATCCCCTAAAGTTATTTTATAATATCTTTTTTTATATTTTAATGTCTGTAGGCTCTGAAGTGCTTTAATTTTCTTTGTTGCTGATACCAACAATTGTGCCCTCTGTTTTTCTTGATTAAAAGCGTTTTAATTATATTTGGTTTTTTGTGTTTTGTTTTTTGTTTTGTTTTGTTTTCAGAAAAGAAGACTGGCTTTACAGAATTTTCCCTATACAAATTTACTATTTTATTACTTTTTATTATCTATTATTTCCTTTCCCTTTTTTAAGTTATCTCATGTTTTCTTCTATCATTTTTAATTTGATAATAAAATTATAGTCTTTTCAACTTCTCTTTCTCTGTTAAGAGAATATATATACATTTAAGGCTACATATTTCCCTCTAAGTATGGCTAGAGCTGTATCTCACATGTTTTTATAAGTAGTATTTTTTATTGCTTAGTTTGAAATGTTTTCTAAATTTTGTTTTAATTTATTCTTTGACCCAAGGATTATTTAGAAGTATAAATTAAGTTTTCAAAGATTTTTTTGTTATTGATCTCCCACTAATTTCAGTCTGGTTGGAGAACATACTCTTTATATATAATTGCAATCTTTGGAATTTGTAAGGATTTGCTTTAGGAACCAACATATGGTCTGTGCATTTGAAATAAATGAACCCTACAGTTATTGGTATAGTGTTCTACAGATATCAATTATATCATGACATGATTGATAATGTTTTATGTATTTCTACTAATTTTCTATTACATGTATTGAGAGGGGTGTGCCAAAATCTTCAACTATCCAATGTGAAGCGGATTGTTACTTTTTGATGTTTTTCTTTATGTTATTGTATACCCAAAAAGAGAACCGTTATGTTTTTCTACTAAACTGATCTTTTTGCAATTACGAAATGTCTGTAGATCCAGCAATTTTTTTATGGTGTACTTTTTCTGAAGTTTGTATAACTATGACAGCATTCTATTACACATGGTTTGCTTCTTCTATTTCATTTAATCCTTTTATTTCAATATTTCTCTATCTTACTATTTATGGTATATCCCTTATAAATTATATATAGTCAGGGCTTGCTTTTTATCCAGACTAACAATGTTTTTTACTTGGCTGATTTAGTCTACCTCCATTTAATGTGACTTAATATATTTGGGTTTATTTACTCCCTTATTCTTTGTTTACTAATGGTCTTACCTGTTTTTTGTCTTTTTTTTTCTTCCTTCCTGAATTCTTGTAAAGTAACCAACCATATTTTATTCATTGTCATCCACCATTAGCTTTTTAGTTATACTTTATTATTTTTTTAATGACCTAAAGAAAACAAAAAAAATGAGCAAAGGGAAAAAGACAGAGAGAGAGAGGCAAACCAAGAAAGAGACTCTGAACTATAGAGAACAAACTGATGGTTACCAAAGTAGAGGTGCATGGGGGGACAGGGGAAATAGGTGATGGGGATTAAGAAGCACACTTGTGATGAGCATCAGGTGCTGTATGGAAGTGCTGAATCACTATACTGTACACCTGAAACTAATATTACACTGTATGTTAACTAACTGGAATTTAAATAAAATTTTTTTAATTACCTTAACGATTATACTACCATTTTGGCCAATAACTTCTACTATGAGTTAGTACTTTTGCACTACTAGGACAACACAAGAATATTAGAACTCTTTAAATCCATTTACTCCTCTCTACTCTTTTACATAATTGTCATCTTTTGTTATTCCAATAATATTTATTGTTTTGTAAATCAATATCAATTTAGGCTTACCCACATACTTACTTTTATTGTTCTTCATTATTTACTGAATTTTCAATTTTATAGATGATTTTCCTTCTCCTTGAATAAATCCTCTATAATTCTCTTTTACTACGAGTCTTCAGCCAGTAAGTTCCTTCTTTCCCAAAAATATTGTTTTCTTCACTTTTTTCTTTCAAGTTTTTATTTAAATTCCAATTAGTGGACATACAGCATAATATTAATTTCAGGTATAGAACTTAGGGATTCATCACTTACATACAACACCCAATGCTCATCACAAGTGCCCTCCTTAATCCCCATCAAACATTTAACCCAACCCTCACCCATCTCCCTTCCAGTAACACTCGATTTGTTCTCTATAGTTAAGAGTCTCTTTTCTGGTTTGCTTCTCTTTCTCTCTTTTTTTTTTTTCCTATGTTAATCTGTTTTGTTTCTTAAGTTTTCCTCACTTTTGATTTTTAAAAGTTAGAAGTTATTTCCTTTCATTACCTTAAAGAAATTATCTTAACGTCTTCTGGCTTCCATCACTTGTGCTAAATATCTATTCATACATCACTTATTGTTGTACCTTTGGAATTTTTTCTAGATATTTTTAAGATATTTTCTTAATCTCTGATTAGATTATAATGAGCCCAGATATGTGTATGTATATGTGTGCTTATTATTTTGAAAATTTATACTGCTGGGTGTTTAGAGAAAAACTTCTTAAATCTGTACTGATAGCAGATTTAGAATATTCCTGGCCATCATATCTTTAAAGACGGCTTATGTCTTATTCAATTCTCTCTTCTCCTTTTAGAACTTTGCATAGTTTGTTAGACCTTTTTGTACTATCCCATGTATCTGAAATGTTCTTTTATATTTTCCCTAATACTTTCTATCTGAACATTTTCAATTCATCTGCTATATTCAGTTTTATCTTCTGCTATTAAAACAAACTAATGAGTTTATAATTGCCACTTTATTTTTTTAATTCTAGAATTTCCATTTGATTCATCATCGATTCTAATGTTTTATTCCCCACATTCTTATTTATTTTTTTGAACATAACAACGACCTATTTTAAAGTCCTGAACTCCAAATTTTTGTACTGCTAAAATGAGGATTTCTGATAGAAACTCTGCTTAGATTTTTAGCCTCCCTTCCTTAATGTTTGGCCTTTTAGCTTTCTGGCCTACCCAGAAATATATCTCCATTGGGAAAGAATCACAGAATGCCAGGTCCATTGGATTGCTGTTGTTCTCTTCTCTCCAGAAACTTGGCCTCTTAAGTCCCAACTCCTTAAAGCCCTGAATTCTATCTTTTATCTATTCAACCTCAAAAGACATGCAAAAGATCTGAGCCACTGCTCTCTACCAATACCACTTAGGAAAGAGAGAACATGTTTAAGGAAAAGTAGAAGAGAGTGTGAGGTTTACCTCACCCTTTTCAGCAGGCTCTGTAATCCTCAAGTCCTGAATACTTTGGTTGCTTTAAAATGACTTTTGTTTTTTTACTCAGCTTTTATAACTATTTTTTATATTTATTATATAATTATATATACAATTATATAATTATATATAATAATATAAAATTATTATATATAAATTTTATATAAATTATATAAATATATATATATATTTATTTTATAACTATTCTCCATAAAACATTGGTCACATACAAGCTATCATAGCCAAAGGAGAAATCACCTATCTTAGACTTTTGCAAAAAAAGTTTAAAGCTAAAAGACAGACTAAAAAAAAAAAAAAAGACAGACTGAGAAAAATCAGTGTATCTCCAGTCACTTCTCATAATTGAAAAAAAAAAAGATATTACAGATTCAAAAGTGTAAACTGGTAATCAGTTTGTGTGGAAGGGAGGGATTTTACTATGTGGAATAAAAGACCTATTTTTAAATCCCAGTAATTAGATTCAGTATCTCTAGGGCCACGGCTAGTCACATAAACTTTCTAACTATTGGTTTTTATCTATCTATAAGAATAAAAATTAATGAAATTAAATGGTGTTTAGGATGCAATGCAAGATACCAAAGAAATTCAGAAAGTTTCAGATATATTTTTATGAAAAAGGATCAGAATTTGACATCCACTAATCTGCTCCATCATGAACAGCAAGCCTTTGTGGGTTCTGGGAAGTTATTTTTCTTTTTTCTTTTTTAAAGATTTATTTATTTATTTGACAGAGAGAGAGAGTGAGATAACAAATAGGCAGAGAGGCAGAGAAAGAGGGGGAAAGCAGGATCCCTGCTGAGCAGAAAGCCCTATGCTGGGGCTCTATCCCAGGACCCTGCGATCATGACCTGAGCTGAAGGCAGAGGCTTAACCCTCTGAGCCACCCAGGTGCCTCATGGGAAATTATTTTTCAATGGGTTTTTTATTTACTCAAAATATACATAACTAAAATATGAAGTATGTAAAGGAAAATAGAAAAATGAATAAACTATGACAAATAAAGAGATTAAGCTAGTAATTAAAAAATACTCCCCCCCACACAAAAATACCCACACAGTTACAGATGATTTCACTAGTGAATTCTGCACTTAAAGAATCAAAAAGACATCATAAGATAACTATGGACCATTATCTCTTAAGAATACTGACACAAAAATCTTCACAGAAATACTAATCATACCAAATCAAACAACATATGAAAAAAGATTACCTACCATGACCAATTGGAATTTATCCAGGAATGCAAAGTTGGTTTAATACAGAAAAATCTATTAATGTAACAGATCATATCAACAGATAAAATCAAAAGCCAAAAACCATACAATAAACACTAAATTGCAGAAAAAGCATTTGACAAAATCCAACACTATTTCATAATAAAAAAGAAATATGTAGGCATAGAAGGAAACTTGCTCAACATGATAAATATCATCCATGAAAAACCTACAACTAACATCTACTTAATTATGAAAGAGTGAATGCTTTCCTCTAAAAATCAGCAACAACACAAGGATGTCTGCTCTCTTTACTTTTATCAAACATTGTACTGGAAGTTGTAGCCAGGACATTAGCACAAGTAAATAAAAGGTATCTAAATTAGAAAAGAAGAAACAAAATTATCCCTATTCACAGATGACATGATCTTGCACATAGAAAGTTCTACATAATCTACTATTAGAACTAATAAATCAGTTCAGCAAAGTTACAGGATACAAAATCAATATAAAAAATTAATCATATTCCTACTATCTAGCAATAAACAAAACACAAATAAAATTAGGAAAATTACATTTATAACAGCATCAAAATGAATAAAGTGCTGCTTAGAAATAAATTTAACAAAAGAAATATAATATTCATATCCTGAAAACTACAAAACATTGTTCGAAGAAATTAAAGATATTCTATTATGAATGGAAAGATATCCCAGAGTCATGGTTCAAAAACCACAATATTGTTAAGATGTTAAGATCTTCCAAATTGATTTACAGATTCAATGCAACTTCTACAGAACCCCAGATAGCTTCTTTGCAAAAATGAACAAGTTGATCCTAAAATTTATATAGAAACTCTAGGAACTCAGAATAGCCAAAACAGTCCTGAAAAAGGAAATCAAAATTAGAGGATTCATACCTCTGATTGTAAAAGTTACTATAAAGCAAATGTAATCAAGGCAGCACTGTACTGGCATAGGCAAAACATACAGATGAAAGGAATACAAGTGAGTGTTCAGAAATAAGCTTTGGATTTGGCAGACGTTTCATAGACATGACACTAAATGCAAGCAACAAAAGAAAGAACAGATAAATAAAACTTCATGAAAACTAAAAACATCTGTATTTCAAAGGACCTAGTAGAAAAGTAAAAAAACACACCTTACAGAATGGGTGAAAATATCTGCAAATCCTACATCTAACAAAGTACTTGTATCTAGAATATAAAAAGAACTCTTACCACTCAAAAATAAAAATATAAATAACCCAATGACAAAACAGATGAAATATTAAATGGACATTTCTCCAAAAAAGATATTAAAATGAGGGGCGCCTGTGTGGCTCAGTCGTTAAACAACTACCTTCGGCTCAGGTCGTGATCCCAGGGTCCTGGGATCGAGCCCCACATTGGGCTCCCTGCTCAGCGGGGAGCCTGCTTCTCCCTCTCCCACTCCCCCTGCCTGTGTTCCCTCTCTCGCTGTGTCTCTCTCTGTCAAAGATATTAAAATGATCAAAAAGCCCATTAAAAAGATGCCCAATATCACTAGTTATTAGGGAAATGTAAATCAAAACCATGACAAACCACTTCAACCCAGTAACTTGGCTAGAATCCAAGTCAGATAACAGGAATTTATAAGGATGGAGAAACACTGAAACCTTCATACATTGTTTGTGCAAACTTGAAGTGGTACAGCTGCTTTGAAAAACAGTTTGGAAATTCCTTAAAAAATTAAACATACAATTACTATTTCACCAAGAAATTTTACTCCTAAGTTTATACCAAAGAGAAAAAAACACATATATCCACCTAAAAATTTATTCCCAAATGCAGCATTATTCATAATATCCAAAATGTGGAAACCACCTAAACTTTTATTAATATGTGGTATAGTATGTGGCATAGGTGAATAAACAAAATGTGGTATAGCCATGAAACGAAATATTTTTCAGCATTTAAAAGGAACAGAATACTGATACATGCTTCAACATGGATTAGCCTTGAAAACATTATGCTAAATAAAAGAATATGGTCACAAAAGATCACACATTATTTGATCCTATTTTTATAAAATGTCCAGAATAGGCAAATCTATAAAGACAGAAACTAGTGATTGTCTAGGGATGAAAGGAGGTGTGAGGATTGAAGGCTAACAGCTAACAAGTATCCTTTCAGGGCGATTTCAGTGTTCTAAAATTGTGGTGATTCTTGTACAACTCTGGAATATACCAGAAACCACTGAATTATATATTTTAAATGGGTAAATTGTATGGTATGGTAAATTATGGTAAATTATGTCTTACTAAGCCGTTACCTGCCTCCGCCCCAAAAAAGGGTATCTTATATTCAGCACTGGCACTAGGTACTACATGAATTTAAAATATATTAATTACTGGTTTTCATAAATGTAATAAGATCTACAGAAAGAAGACACAGATACACTTTTTATATTAAACACCACATCCAGAACACATTTTCCTTATTTTTAGACCCTAAATTTCAGTGGTTTTTAAACTACTGACATGTATAAAAGTAGGATATATCTTAAAATCAAGGTATAATTTAATGTAGGTTACCACTCTTTTTAAGAACTATTAGTTATCTTTCTTCAGTAACTTAGAATCAAACAAAATGTAATGGAAAACAATTTGTCTTATAAAGGTCAAAGTGCATTGCAAATTCATGCAAGAAGTCTCATACTACTGAGATCTGAAATGGTCAGAGAGAAGCCTTTGTCAAGATTTGGGCTCAAAGAAATCTTTGAAGAATAGGCAAAGTGCAGATTGTGAGAAAAAACAAGAAAAAACTTTCAGGTATTTTTTTTATGAATTTCTGCAGATGCCTATACTTTTAAAATTCCATTTTGCTTCTACTTCTATGACCTTGCTTTTAAACATACTAGACACATATATCTACTGCATATAATCATCCAAATAAAGAATGAGGTCCATGTCTTTCTCTTTTATAAGTCCATATACTACCAATATAAATACTTCACACCATTCAAGAAAAAACAAAAAAAAAGCATTTTTTAAATAAAAGATGAAGGAATTATAAAAATTCTCTGATCATCTATTATCTTACACATACATGAGCAACAATTATATTTACAGGAAATCTAAGTTCAGATGGTGATTTTACATTTTACATAATTTATTTTATCTTACTCGAATATCACATCATCAGCTACACAACTAACTAATCCCACAAAACAACAGAGGATAAACCTATGAATTATTTCCTTTAAAAACTAGACAAATAGTGTAACTGTTAAGAGCCTGGGCTGGTTTCAAAGTCAAAACCCTGTCACTACTACTAAGAGCTTGTGCATGTCTCAATTTCCTCATCTTAAAGTGAGAATAATAATTATCATGTAGCTGTGGAAAAATGGATTTGTTTTCATGGTCCTCATATGAACTGGGTATGAGAACAACTCAAAAGACCACTAAACCAGAGCGAAGGTAGACTTCAGGGAAATGGATTTATGTAGTTGAAGAAAACAAGAGAAAGCTGTAAATATACTTTCTGCTTTCAGATAGGGATATAGGTTTGAGATATTAAGTTTGGTTTCAGAATCGTTAAGTGTCCCATTATTGTAAAAATTCCCTTAAAAGGCAATACAGATATCGTTTGTTAAACTTTCGGAACAGTGATACAAAAATGACTGCGGCACAGCAAAGATAATATTCTCTGGTCTAGCAAAATCGTTCTTGTCAGTGCATCTGGGTGATCTCCCATTAGAGACTCTGGAACACAGTGAAAGCTATGCCAAGATGTGCTGAAACTAGTCCTGCTGTCTCTCGGCATCCATTTCACTTATACAAAGATTCTGCATCCTTGACTAATTAACTCAGGATCACAATCTAACCTACAAAGCATGTTTGTGTAAGTGCCAGATCTTCCCAGGATCTATAACCTCATAGGCTGTTGTGCACACATAACCATATAATTCATTTAAAATGCTTGGCAGGATGCCCTTTACCAAGTAATCCCTAAATATACACTAGTTAAGACTATGATGAAGGTGATGGTGTTGATTATGAACAGATGCACAGATGATATCACATTCTACTTTAGTGGATGATCAAGACAGAGTGGGGGGAGATGCTTCTTTTACTCTTCTAAAAGCTACTGGCATGGAAGAATAGGAATTTTAATTGGTTTAATCTTGCTTCTCATTTTAAAGAATTTTAAAGTAATATAATTAAAGGCAAAGTGGTAGTCCAAAGATTACATCAAGGAACACTTTTTTTTTTCCTTTGTCTTTAACTAAAAACTGAATGACAGATATTAAGATGGAATCCAACATTCCAAAAGTGGTAATTTTTGTGATTCAGAGCCAGTCTGTGTTCAATGTTTAACACAAAAATGGTTCAATGACTTAGGAGACAACTCTGCAAGATCACCTGGAAGACATAGAAACAAAATTTAAAAGATCCTCAGAATGAAAGCAATCAGGAATGAATTACTGCAAGCTTCTGCTGTTGTCTCATCTTATACGAGAGTTCTACCATTACCAGCTCTGTGGCCTCAGGCAAAATACTTAATCTCTCTGTCTCATTACACTTGTAGAATGAGGCAAATAGAAGCTACCTCAAAAGTTGTGTGGGCATTATTATTATCATTTTGCCATGATAACAATTATCAAAATGTCTTGATTTAAAAAGATGGAAAAAAAGAAAGCCAAGATTATTCAGAAGCCATGACATTGTGTCTATCTTCTTTTCCAGCTTCAAAAAGCCCTCAACTCTTCCTATATTTTAGATAAATCAAAATATTAACTTCTCCTTAATTACACTCTAATTCATTCATTCTCAAACATTAGGTTAAGCACCTACTATCTTTCAGAGCTCTGAAATACAACAATGAAACAAAATTTCTGTTCTCAGGGAATTTAAAATCTGGTAAAAAGCTATCATTATACCATTACTGACATTGCTCCCTTAATTTAAACATAATTCTCTACTATGATCCTCAAAATTCAGGAAACATCTTCCAATACACTGGAAAAATCTGAATCTATCCACCCTCCTTCTCTTGTTACAGTTTTTTTAATCTTGAATATAGTATGTAAAACACTGGGTTATAGAGATCAGTTAGTTATACAAATGGTAAATTCCAATATGGAAAGGATGATGTGTTTTGTTTTTATATAGGGTCTTATGTCTGTTTATCCCACAGCACTACCAAGCTACATCTATCACCAGACACTACATATAAACAAATACACATGCACATAATAATAATACCTATACTCCTTTGGCATTTTGTATTTTTAAAACGCTTTCTCACACATCTCTTCTTTTAACCTCACAGTAACTTCTAAAATTTATAAATGTAAAAGAAAAGAAGAGTGCTTTAATGAGTTGCCAAAAGATAGAACCAGGGAGTCTAGAACAAAAGACTTTGAACTTTGATTCCAGTGATTTTTCTACCATGACCCCATGACCTCTTCTAAGATATCCTACAATCTGTCAATTTTCAGATGGGCTTTGAAGAAACATTTAAGCAGATTGTTAGTTGAAATGAGAAAAATCAGGAGAAGGAAAGATTCACTACCTTTTTAAAAAGGATAAAAAACTACTGTTAGCAAATGACAAGCCTAAACTCAAAAGACAATTCTAAACCAGTAACTTCTGGCACTACTTACCTGCTAAAATAAAACTTAGGTCAAAATTTTTCCACCTGTAGGAGCTGCCAAAATCTTTGACTTTGTATTCCTTTAAAAACTGGACAAATAGTGTAATTGTTAAGAGTCTGGGCTGGTTTAGGGCTCAGGTTTAGAGCTATGTTCATCTCCCAAAACTAAACCTTATGATATTGGTTACTATCCTCACAAAAGGTGTGGTTTGTTTTCCTACCTACCTACGTGTGTGTGTGTGTGTGTGTGTGTGTGTGTGTGTGTGTGTGTGTGACTGTGACAAAGCAAAAGCTCATAGTTCACAGAGTTCTCTCACAAATATTCTACATTTTCAAAACTGTGATTCTCACTGAAGAAAGAGGCAACTAGACAGGATCCAGTGACTTGAGACTGGAATTCATGAACTATCACCTTAGACCTAGACAGTTCTTTCTGTTACCTAATCTCTTCTTTTTTTTTGGAAAGTCAATTGTGATTTAAACAGTTATTTTTCAACATGTATGGATGAACATTCTGGTCAATGTTGGTCTAGAAATAAAGGTATGCATAAAAAAAGCATTTGGATCAGTCAAGGGGAATATAACTGCCTAAAACAGTAGGTCGAAATAATCATGTTCTACATTTTCAAAGACTAACAGATATAAGATTACCCTGATTTCCATCAACCTCTGTTCTGTTACCTGGCCACTACTTCCACAGTCATTTGGACAAGCTCATACTGTGAAGAAACAACTTTTTCCACCGCTATGGAGCTTATCACTTCCTCCTAAACTCAGGGTTGAGGACAAAGTAAATGGTACATTATTATCTGTTAAAAAAAAAAAGGAGGGGGAGTTGTAGCTGAGTGGGGGGGATGGTGGGTGGAAGGAGAGACAAGATGACAAATTCTAAAGAAGAAGAGATCCCCATCTGTTGGAAATTTGCTAGGTCCAAAATGTAGCCCACATACACACTAAATGTTGCCCTTTATTCTACCCCTACAACTTTGCACAGCTACTTTCTAAAAGGATCTTAGTCTCCACGCATTTTTTCAAGCTCTCTCAAGTTTTAATTATCAATTCACATAAGTCTAAAACCAAGTGTGGAACCAGATTTACTGCAGTGTGAGCAAGGGTCTGTGCATAAAATATCAGCCCCGTTGGCCAACTGGCATTTCTCTTTGTTTGTACACTCTTGCAATTACTTCCAGGTCATTAGGCTCATCTTGAGTATATACTTTACTGTCATTAAGAAAAGTGGTATAATGATATTCAGTGATTATGAAATTATAGCAATAAAAGAGAGAAGTGATGCCAACAAGGAGAAGTTATAGGCATTGAATTTTAGCTAAATTTTGAAAAGTTTGAGCTAAGTTTTATAAGAAATAAGTATTAAGAAGAAAACCAGCATTTTCATGCTTTATCAGTAGATGCGTCTTATTCAACAAAAGTATATTGAGGACCTATAGTGAGCCAGACATTGTTCTAGGCACTAAAGGATAGGGCTCTGGATAAGAGAGACAAGGCTCTCAGTCCATAGAATTTATTTTTAAGTGAGATGAAATAGGCAGATGAACACATGTACCAGAAGCTATTCACTAGTCGTTTAAGTGCTATGAAGAAAAAAACTAGGCAATATAATAGACCTAATATAGAAGTCCTTCCTGAGGTCTCACACTAAAACTTGGACCTAAATGACAAAAAGTACCCAGTCATTAGGAAATCAAGTAAAAGCTTGGAACCAGCAATAAATTTAGCATGTTTTAGGAATAACAACAACAAAAAAGGTCAGTATGACTACAGTATATTGACCTATAGGAAGGGTTGGAGCAGTCAGGGACTAGATTGTGTAATACCTAGTAGACCCAAATACTGTATTAAATATTTATTGAAAACGTAGTATGTGCCAGGCACTATTCTAAACTCTGGGGGTTGTATCAGAAAACAAAAAGCACAAATTCCATGACTGCGGGGAGCTTACTTTCTAGTTGTTAGAGACAGACAATAAACAAGGTTTTAAAAATATAAAATATAAAAATATATTTCTATGGAGAAAAACAGAATGGGATTAAGAAAATAACTGGTATGTGGCAGAAGTCGGGAGAGGGGTGTTATATAGAATAGTGTGGTAAATGAAGGATGACTAAAAGTTCTTTGCCAATCCTTATACGGAGATGTTGAATCTGATTCCATTACCCTTGAACCTGAGCTAGCTTTGATCACTTACTTGACCAGCAGAATACATAAAAGTGATCTTCTGAAACTTATAAGGCTGGAATATAAGAATCCTTGCAGCTACTGTCTCTTATTTTTTTTTAAGATTTTATTTATTTATTTGACAGAAAGAAACATCACAAGTAGGCGGGGCGGGGGGGGGGGGAGTAGGCTCCCTGCCGAGCAGAGAGCCTGATGCCCGATGTGGGGCTCAATCCCAGGATCCTGAGATCATGATCTGAGCCAAAGGCAGAAGCTTTAACCCACTGAGCTACCCAAGCAACCCGCAGCTAGTGTCTCTTAAAACACTCTCTCTGGGAACCATGAGAGTACCATGCTGGAGATGTCATGTGTTGACTCTCTGCTTGTGGTAGGCAGCATCTTAAATGGCTCCCAATGATCACAACTTCCTAATATTCATATCCTGGTGTATTCTCCTTCCCTTGAATATAAATTGGACCTAGTGACTCATCTCTAACAAACAGAATACCACAAACACGTTTGGATGTCACTCCAACATTAGGTTATAAAAACTATATCTTCTGTCTGGCTTGCTCTCCCTTGCTCTCCCTCTCTCAGACCCCTCACCATAGGGAACCCAAACTGCTGTTATGGTCAATCAATGAAGAGGCCCATGGAGCAAGGACCTAATGTCTGTGACCAACAACCAAAAAGACTTAAGATCTTCCAACAGCTGCCTGAGTTGGAAGGTCTTCCTCCCCAGCCGAGTCTTGAGACAAAACTCCAGAAATCCAGTGTGATTGCCACTTTGTGAGAAACCCTGAGCCAGAGAACTTAACTAAGTTCCACCTGAATTTTTGACCCACATAAACTGTGATTTAATAATATTTGTTATTTTAAGCTACTAAGTTTTGAGATAGTCTGTTAAACAGCAACAAACAACTGATATACTGGAAAACAATGATAAGACTGAAAAGACTCATGCCAGTCTTCTATTCATTCATGCCAAAGTTCCAGGATATGAGTGAAGTCTTCTTATGAGTGAATCCCCCAACAAAACACCACTAAATGATCTCTGTCAATAACAACTGCAATAGAAAATTCCTCCAGCCAGGCTATATGCCCAAATTTTTGACACACAAAATTATAATAAAAATGGTGGTTGTTTTTAATGATGTACTATATGCTGGTTAAATGAACATAATAAAAAAACAAATTTAAAAAAAACAGTTAACATTAAAAAAATAGTGGCTGTTTTAAGCCACTATGTTTTGGGGTGTTTAATATGTGACAACAGACAACTGGAATAAGTGGTCAGGAATATCTCTTTGATAAGGTGACATTTGAAGAAACATCTAAAAGAAATAAGGGAGTGAGACATGCCAGTATCAGGCAAAGAGAATAACTAGTAAAGTATCTACATGAAAGCATAGTTGGCACATTCAAGGAACATCACTGAACCTCTGGCTAAAGTGGAGTAAGTAAAGAACAGAGGAGATGAGGTGGTAGGAGATGAGCTCAGAGAGGAAGCAGCCCGGCAGACCATGAAGGCCATTTAAAGGACTGGCATTTGCTGTAAGTGAACGGCAGTTCTGAGGAGTAGCTCAAAGTTTTGAGTAGAATATTCTACCATGAAATTCTGTCTTTTAGTCGTTCTCCCTTCACTTATAATAGCCATGTCCAAGTAGTGAAAGCTACACGCCTGTATCAGACACCCTTCATAGCATCAAGCACTCACAACAACCAGTCGTTTTCAAACTTGTCCTCAGAGAGTGGCTCATGGACTCTGGAGTGTGTGTGTGGTCCGTGCCTTCACTTTTTCCCATCCTTCTTCGCCCGGTCATATACAGCACCAGTGCTTTCATTTTTGGAGTGTTTACATTAACTTGAAGTTGTTAACCTAGTTGTGTGGCAGAATGTTTCAGACAGTGCCAGAGGCTATAAATAAATAACAGTTATTTCAGGTCTGCCTGGCAAACAAGCGCGTGGATTCTGTTGAGGCCCCAGAGACTATGACTGCTGTGGTGCTGAATACCTCAAACAGGACTAAAAGCAGGCTTCCCAAGGAATACTAAGCAGACACACTCCAAGTGACACAGTTATGTCTCCCATCAACATATATCTCCTGATTGCCACCAAGACCAATAAATAGACCTTTCTGTCATACACACTTGGAATAAACCACAGATAACCAGAGCCCAATTATTTCACATTACCAACCAGATTTCTTATCTCTCCTCAAACTTCAGCAACTGACAAATCACCCAAACAAAGTTTCCCATGGATTTTTTTTTAATTTATGCTGTCACCTAGAGCAGTGGGTCTGAAAATTTTCAATAAGAAAGACCTATTTTTTAACATCTCATTAAGTACCAATATCTAGCTATACGCACTTGAACCAGGTATTTCATCTCTCTGTGCCTTGGTTTCTACACTTGTAAAATGGAAATGAAACTACCTGTCATAGAGTTAATGAGCATTTAAATGCTTAGGAAAGTACCTGATCTATATAGTTATCAGTAAACAAATATCAGTTCATCATCATTTACAAATAGTAGTGACTACTCTCTCCACACAATAGTAGTTATAAACATTTTTTCCAAGAAAAAGTCTTGACCATGTTACATTAAATTCAGGAGCACTTATAAATGAATTTATAATTCATTATTCATTAAAGAACTACACATCCTTGAAACACAGTATATATTTAACAAAGAAACAGTGATGACTGAGTTAGTTTAGCCTCAAGAGTATCTGATCATTATAGAGTTTGTGAATCTCTGACCCAGAGAAGAGAGCACTTTTACTTCCATCCAGTCTATCATTTATATTGCTAGTATTATACAATGAAAACTGTTGTTCATAACTGTGACACCCTGCCCTAGAAAATGTCTCACTTAGCAAAAATAACATAATTTAAAAACACATTAGTGTGTCTTAAGAGAAAGATGCAGATAATTTGAATTTGGAACTCTTGAGCAACAAAACTGAAACAAAACAAAAATGTCCTTCAGCTTCACTTTCAATTATGTAGTAAATTCAAATAATCAGAATTCCACTTTCTTTGGCACTGTAGCTGATTAAAACTTATGACAATGCCAGTTCACTAAAGTATCTCAGTATGCAAACTGGTAACCCACTGCTTGGTCTATATACTTTTTACCATAGGCAACTCCATCTTCTGACAAAATGTCACCTATATATATAGACTACAAGCCATTGGAAATGGCTAAGGGTGGTCAATTTTATCCTCTGGCAGATTTCTGATCTCCTTATAACAAACTATTCATAGAAAAATAACTTTTCTCGCATCTGATCTAATTGTGAGTTTCTACATTAATTTCAAATCAAAGTGGAGGTACAATTTTCTGATTTACTGAACATCTACTATGTTCTCATATGTAAGGGAAGGGAAGGGAAGCGAAAGTAGAGGAGACAGCTAAAAATGTCAACCAATCATATTCACAAGTTAAGTGGTGAAACTACACAATATACTATAAATCTGAATTACAACAAAGTTTTAGTTACTAAATAACAATTCCTTTATCTAGTTTAACTTCACTAACATGTTTTTGGACTTTACATAGTGAGAGAGAGAAATATTCTCCAGTGAACTATAGCAGAACAAGTTTGTAAAGCAGTAAAGTATATTTTAGGAAAAAGGAATAAAAGAATAAATGAATATGGTTTTGGTGTGGGAACTATTCATAGTATCATTAAAGAATCTACTCATCTTTATTAATTTTTCCTTCATAACCATCTTCACATTTGCCTTTCTTAGGAATAAGAGATTCCTTATAGACAAGCCAAAGTGCAAAATTAAATGCTACTGTGACATCTAATTACTAAGAATAATTCTGTCTTATGAACGAGAGAACATATTACTGTTAATCTTTAGTACTGAACTTGGATCAAAATGTTGACTATTTTTTCTTCCCCAAATCAGCTGTTCACACCCATTTAAAGTCCCTGTCTGTTATCATGCTTTTCTTGGAATTCTATGTCTATCCATAGGCTGCTATTTGAAGGCAGAGATGGACTAGGGATGCCACACCTATATATTTACTCCAAGAAACTCTTGACAGTATGGGTTAATTATCTCTCATATCACTTCCCATTACCACTTACTCAATTAAATACAAATTTGAATGGAAAAAGCAGTTTTCTTCCCACACAAATGTTTGTTTTTAGCCTAATGCTCTTTCCAAGCAATTGGCTGGCATGGTGGCAGGTACTCTGTATAGAGTGTCTCAGAGTGAGTAAAAATCATTAAAAATGACTAATTGGCCAACAGACAGGAAGCTGTAATTTTCATGCCCAGGTGAGAGCCAGAATTCTCCTTACAGATTTCATATACAGCACATAAAATGGGAGAGGTGAAGGTTGAAGAAAACAATGTTTCCTTTTAACCTTCTTTCTCCCTGATCAAAACTCTTTTTCAAAAGCATATCATAAGCTACAAAACTCGCTTCATCCTTTTGGTTACCTGAGTACCAATTATTGCTACCTTTCTAGAATATCCATCCAGTATCTGTCCTTTCATGGGTCAATTGTTTGTGATGTATATGAAGACTGTAGTCTTGGTGTGTTAGTCATAATTAGATTTTGCTACTTCCCATCAAAACTCATGATTGTATTTCCAGAGAAATGTTTCTAAGCACAAGGTCATAAAGAGACTACCAATTTCAGTTTAACCTGTCTCTTCAATTGACTACTTAAGCTGACAACTCTAATTGTCCAACAGTGGACACATTTATGCATTAAAAGGTCTGGTTACATTGTTCTAAACCAAAGGATAATCTGACTTTGATAATCAGGTCTGATTTTAGAGGCTAATTGCACATCATTCTTTAACCTTTAAAATGAGTTGCCCTTATAATTTAGCAGAATCCTCGGCACATTTGTCTAAAACTAAAGATTCCAAAGAGATGAAAATAAAGAGATTATTCTCTGTGACTGAAAAGTGACAAAGAAATGACACCCCAAGTCTTCAATTTCAAAGAGTTATGAAATCTATGTTCATACTGCATACTTGCTGGATTTATAATTTGTTCACTGCCGACTGCTTTCCTTTGCATGAAAAAAGGAGGGGAAGGTCAATATATTCCTTTTAAAATGTCTAAACCTCAATTGCAGAAAGCACTATTTAAGGGATAGTATCTCTCTTTCACTCTCTCATTCTCTCCCTCTACCTCTTTCCCAAAGACATAATTTCATAACGTAGATTCATGTTTGGTTTGAGAAAAATCTAAGTCTTGATCTTAACTCTACCCCCAAGAAGCCAAACACAGAAAAAAAAAAAATCTTTTCACTAACATTTGTTACTGCAGTGTTAAGATTATTCTACAACCTACTCAGTTACTAGCAGGATCTCGCATATGCTTAACAGATAGTCATTAGATGTCTGTTTGTTTGCATATCACTACATACATTTATAAAAGGCCAAACAGAAATGAAGCAAATTATGTATGTTTACTAGGGACCATAGTCATGCCCTCAAAGAGATTATAACCATACACCTACCCAGTTTAAGAAAACAATAAAAATGTGCCCTCAGGGAAAGACAATCCATAGGTAATTAGGAGTTGTTATTAGTTGTTTAGATTTTTCTATCACTTGTCTACTCTACTACACCAAAGAAAGAGCTCTTCTTCTGATTCTTGTACTGACTCTAAATTGTAGATTCTATCATTCACTCTTACTCTTCCCACATGCAACACACCTTCAATCAGGTAATATTGGTGAAAAATAATTATAAGGAAAGTAAAGTTTAAATATGCCTATTTGTGCCTATTTCATTAGACCACTGAATTGAACACACTTTATGAATTTATAACATTTATGCCCATTTGAATTGAATGAAGGGCATCTCCTACTCTCAAATCAGAACTGCTCTGGCAAAAGTCTAAGAAAATTGAGGAAGAGGGACGCTACTATTTAATAGGTATAAAGTTTCAGCCATGCAAAATGAAAAATAAAGATATACTGCACAACACTATGCTTATAGTTAACAATATTATACTGGACACTCAAAATTTAAAGAGGGTAGATCTCATATTATGTTTTTTACTACAATGAAAAAATTAGAAGTCTAGAAAAATCTTTACCTCGTGGATGATGAAGAAACTAATGGGATTTGAAAAAAGCATTTGAATAATCAGCTATTATCCACTAATAGATTTAATAATAATCTGCTGACCTCTATAAGGGAAAATGCTATTATTTTTGGTCTCCCACAGTGAGCAGACTGACTAGGTTTGCTGTTTTGACATGCAGTTTCTAGGACTCACAGAGATTCTAATTCAGTAAGTAAGCTTTATGATTCCAAAATCCACATTTTTAACAGTACTTCAAGTATTCATAGGCACAGGTCTACAGGGAGCACTTTAAGAAGTCTGGGGTGATCAGAAAAAAAGTTTGGGGTAGCATCCCCCTTTTTTCCAAGTGCTGAAGATGATTTTGATCATTCATTTATAATACCTTACCTGGTTTCTATTGAAACATGCACTTTGAAAATACTGGCAAAAGTCTAAAATAGTGTAATATTAAGGGTTCAATTCTGGGAATAAAATCCATGACTCTGTCACTATTAATACCAACAAAATGGTTGCCATGGTGACAGAAATTATAGTCAAAGTACCTCATATAGAAGTAAATTCCATTAAAAATGACTAATACACCATCAATAGGAAATTTACTAAAATAGCTATAATTTATGGGCTTAATAAAGGAAAGAAACTACCCTTGAATCTGTCAAATCTCAGAGCCTGTAGTTTTTTTAAGCTCTTTGAAAATACAGTGGAACATGTGAATAGTAATATCACAACCTTAGCCATTCATTTTGTTCCTTTTAATATAGTACCACTAACCCTGATTAGAATATTAAAATTCCAGGAGTTACTGCAATTTCAAAAAACATATTAAGAAAGGCTTATGAAAACAAAGACAAGGATAGAATATACCAATAGGCCATAAGATAGTTAAAGGTTACAATTCTCTTTCTTTGTCTTTTATAAGAATGAAAAACTTTTTCCACTCAAAAATCTTTAAATTGCATTTATGACATCTTGCATTCTTGGAATATCCTTCTATTCTATGTAAGGTCCAATGGTTATAAATCAAAACTATCAAACAAGATCATACTCCTAGACAATAATTTCCTGGATAACTAACTTTGTATATTTTAAGATGTCTTAGAATATGTAAAAATCCTCTTTCCCTAATCAGACCTGCTTCAGCAGAAGTCAAGGGAAGTCTTTCATACCATGGGTGATTAAGAAACTGTTGGAATGTGAAGGGAGGATTTAAAAAACACAATCTCTATAATGCTGGAAAGTTGTCAAATCATTCACAGATCGCTTGCACTTGTATTCTTCTTTCTTCACATATGTAAGCTTCAACAACACTCACAAGACTAAGTTATCAATTAAAAAATCAGTCTAAAGCAAAATTTATATCTAGACAATGATGGATACACTAGACTGATTAATTCATATCTCTCAGCCATTAAAAAAAAGTTTATTGTTTGTTATAGTTTTTTATTGTCAAAAACACAAAATGCTATCAAAAGAGAAGCTGAACATCATAAATACTGTAGGTAGAGTCCAAAACCCATGTTCCATCTTTGGAGTCCAAAGAAACAATTTCACACTAAAGGTTACAACTTGAATAACTTAAAGATTTTGTTTCCATTAATGTAACAGACACTGATGAGGTGAATATGGGTCTTAGAACACAAGTTGGGCAACAGAGACACAAAGATAAACCACTGCACCCCGAAGGAGTCTGCATTCCAGCACGCTTGACCATCACATGGGCAGTTTCAGCCAAAGTGATAAAAATCACAATCTCGGCATCTAAAAATTGTGTGGGAACATAGCTAAACTTGAGAGTAGCTCTCTATTTAAGGCAGCCACTAATGAAACAATTATTTCACAAATCCCGCTCTGCCCCATGAGCAAGAGTGGATCTTGGGCAAGGAGGATAGACTCAAATATAGAAGAGTATTTGTGATGAAGGAACAATACATGAACTGCTTCACAGGTTGAAAGATGACGTAAATGGTGGGCACTGGCAAGAAATAAGAATGGAAAAGTCTTTCCAATCAAAAATGTTTAAAACAGGGGTGCTTGGGGCTCAGTTGGTTAACCATCTGACTCTTGATTTTGGCTCAGGTCATGATCTCAAGGTTGTGAAATCAAGCTCTCCATGCTAGGATATTCTCTCCCTCTCCCTTAGCCCCTTCCTCTCTCAGTTTCTCCCTCTCTCTCTCTCTCTCTCTCTAATAAAATAATTAAATAAATAAAATAAACCTTTAAAATTTTTTTTAATCTTTAAAACAAGTTTGTCTTTTCCTAGGGCGTCTGGATGGCTCAGTGGGTTAAAGCCTCTGCCTTTGGCTCAGGTCATGATCTCAGGGTCCCACGATCGAGTCCCGCTTCAGGTTCCCTGCTCAGCTGGGAGCCTGCTTCCCTCTCTCTCTCTGCCTGCCTCTCTGCCTAATTGTGATCTTTCTTTCCCTGTCAATTAAATAAATAAAATCTTAAAAAAAAAAGTTTGTCTTTTCCTTCAACTCTTCTCCTTCAACTCATTTTCTGAAGACCATCCATTCTTCTTTCCAACTGTTTCATGGTGTAACACAGACACACACACACACACACACACACACACACAGAAATGAAAATACCTGTATGGCACAGTGAAGCAAAAGTCCCTTCCAGGACTGAAGGAAGCAAAACATGAGAGTACCTGAAACATTCCTAGCACACTGATGAGAAGCTCAAAATCAGGGAAGTACATGCCATAGTTAAGAATCAGACTTCTCAGAACTAAACTCTCTAGATTCAAATCATGATTCACTACTAGATGCATGAGCTTGGAGAAGTTTCTTAACCTAGCTAAACTTCTGTCTCTGTATCTGTAAAATGGAGTTGATAACATTTACTTAACCATGTGCCAGAATTGAATAGATTATGGAAACAAGTAACAAAATATATCTATCAGTTCACCAAATGATAGCTACTAATATTATTATTTATTACTATAGGGAATACTGAACAAATAATAATAATAATAGTAATAGCTATTATAAACTTAACTCCTACTATGAGCCAGGAGCTATTTAATCTTCTTGGCATTCTAATGAGGAAGACACTATTACCACTCTTTCTTTACAGATGAGGAAACTCCAGCACAGAGAAATGAAATAATTGCAGAGGGCTGCACAACTCTCTGTTGTGCAAGTGAAAGTCATCAGAAACATGTTAAGAAAACTGTTTTCCAAGGAGCCCTCTAGCTCATAGAAGAAACTTGTCCTCTTCTTTAACAAACAAAAAATAATAGTGTATTCCCAGCTTCTCTTAAGAGGCATAATGCCATTTCTAAATTTGTCTAAACTCTCTAAATGTTTATTTATGCTTTCTGCCTCAGCTATCTGCTAATGATTCTGTAGTATTTTCCTTTATTTTTTCCTATACTTACTTAACTCAAATTACACACAATATTTCCTTAGGCTGATATTTCCAGATTTGGACAGAAAGTCAATTTGCTGCTTACAGTAATGGTTCTAACTCTAGCTTCATGCAGTAACCCTTTGTCCACAGTCCTTTACTAGATCGTTTTTTAAGTGGTATTATATCTTTTTGAGGTGTGATGGCTAGAATCACACCCAGTATTTCAGGATAATTTGGGAAGCTGTGCTGAGTCTGGTATAGTACCATTTTTGTTTTTAAACAAGCCTTGCTCCCAAGAAGCTTAGAATATAGTTGAGAAGAGAGAGTAATACATTGACATAATGCCTGTTGAATGATATAAATATATTTATCTTGTTCCTGGAACTCACAGTTCATCTTCCCTACTCACCTAAATGCCACATAACACTTCACCTTGCAGGATGAATAAGATTTTCAGAGAAAGCAGTGAAAAAAAGTTAGTGACTATTACAGATAAGAGAATAGCATGAAACTCTGCATCTACAACTGATTAACAGCTCATCATTGTTTCATAGGGTGTTATTAGATGCTACAAACACGTCTAGTTCAAACAAGCTGGAGAAGGGCTGATTTCAACAGAGTAGAAGGTTTTTGTTGTTGTTATTGCTATTGCTGTTATCATTGTTGTTGTTGTTGTTGTTTAACACCATAGGAATTTTCTAAGCCTTCAGTATGCTCCTGCACATTGTGAATCTCCAAGGAAGGGAAACATGTATGACATGGAATTCTAGTTAATACATTCTGGAACTAGTATACTATAGAACAATTATGAAAACATAAAAAAATAAGCCATGGAGGTAAAACAAGCATTATTTAGAGAGACACAAGAAAACCAGCAAAATTTAATTAGAGCATCTGTCATGGGGATTCCTGGACTCTCAAAGGTGGAGGGCAGGGAGTAAGACCAGCCAAAGGGATGCAATCTCAATGCCATATGAAATTAGAGTTCATTTTCATGGAACATATTAGTTTAAGTATTCAGTCACATAAATATAAATGAATTTAGCTACAGTTTAATATTCACATTCAAGACTGCTACTGCTTAGCAAAAGAGAGCTCCTAGCATATTACTATTCTTTTGCATGGTACAAACATAAAAGGCAAAACATTTGACCTTCTGCCATCATTAATTTCCTACTATGCACGAAGTTCTATAAATTAAACTGACACCCAGAAAAAATTGGTTGTCTGTTCAATGGAAAATTGCATTATGACTACTTAGAAAGATTGAGGTATAAATTAATTTTTCAAATCCCCAAATGAAAACTAGTTACTGTTTTCTGAAAATGGACCAAAAAGACATGCATGACAGAAAACTTTCCAAACTGTCATCCTTTATATAATTATATCATTCAAAAAAAGAAGTATGTTGAAAAATCTTATTATTTAAAGGCTTGGGAGTTAAATATCAGATAAAATAGCTAAAACAGAGAATTAGAAAATGATGTAGGGGCAGGAGGTTGGTATGGAGCAGGGGATGGCTACTTCTACCTATGCCTTTTAGTATTATTTGATGTTTGAATACTTGTGTAAATCACTTTATCAAAAAAATCCAAATACTTTTTACAAAGAGTACACACCTTTGCCATTTAATGCTCATTTGCTAAAATATACAAGTGCACAAATAAATATTTAACCTGAGGATGATATGACAATAATATATGGCTACCACCGTGATATGAGGCCTATTTAAAGTTTGATTAGTAATAAAATATCTGCACTCTATTTACTAACCAAAGTAGAGAGTTTAAAGTTGATGAAGGTAGTCTGTTTAAGGAGAAAAATTTTAAATTTGAATCATTTCAAATGAGGTTTTCTCCCTTCAATTTGAAAATATAATTTACTTTTTTCCTCCCTATGGCATTTATTATCTGTATTATTTATCAGACAATTAATCTTTTACAACTAGTCCATAAACTCTCCGATGAAAGGTCTATATTTTTTTCAATTTTTATCTCATATAATCATTTCACACTGAGGATGCATGATGAAGGAAGAAAGAAAGGAGGGAGGGCAGGCAGTTAAAAGAAGTAAGGGAGGAAATTTTTATTCAAGGTTTTTACAAACAGAAGTGTTTTAAAACCATCTTGAACTCTAGTAGCATTATTTTTCTGTTCTTTGGGTGTTTTTATTTAATTACATAAGAATGATCTCAGAAGCTCATGGTTTATATTTATGTGATAGAGAAACCTAGAGAATTACCCTTCATAATATTTAATTAAACATTTCTATCAATTTCATTGAATAAATATACAGTCACAACTACCACTGGTTCAGCTGGCTTTTAAAAAGATGGCATATATTAAAGCCCCAGTTTGGCTATGCAACACATTAGATTCGGTTAGCAAACAAAGCAATTGTTTTTCCTAAGAAAATTGTTCCTTTTAATTAAAGCATTTGCTCTTCTCTTAGCACTTTACAATGTGTGATGCAAAATAAATATAAAATAGTTACCATAGATTTTTCCTCAGCTTTCCAGAATCAGAATAATTTGATTCAGAGTAACTTCTTAGGTATTTTTTATTT
>JAPYYJ010002899.1:0-12196 GCA_028533885.1 Nasua narica | reverse complement strand
GGAGGGCGGGGGGGGCGGGGGGAGAGTCACAGAGATGTGGCAAAGATCCCAGAGCTGCTCTGGTCTGTCACTGGGCATTTTCACTTAGCCCCTGCTCAACTCACCAGGGTGACCTCTGGTCCTGATGTCACCAAGTGTATGATTGTGATTCTGCTTATTTCTTATCTGTATCACCTGCCAGCTCTTCATTTCCTTACTCATTTCCTAGTTTGGATTCTGAGACCCCTTTCTAATGCCACTTCCCTTCTTAATAACTTTATATGGCTCCTCATTGCCTATAAGATGAAATTGCATGTACAATTAACTGCAATACACTAAGCTAACAATAGCTAGCATTTATTGAGCCCTTTTAAGTGCACAGTGCTGAGTGCGTTATATGTATAACACTTAAATATCACAACTATCCTGTAGGGTTGGTGTTATTATTCCCACTGCACAGATGAGGGATCTGGGGCTCCCAAAGGTAAGGGGCTTACTGAGGGTCCAAGGTCTACCCCAGTGGTGAAGCCAGGACTTAAATCCCAGCTCTCCGGATTCCAAAGTCATTACCCTCACAATAGGATATGTCAAGTTGTGCTCATTCATCAATTCGTTCATTTACTGAATTGACATTAATCGTACTTTTATCAACAAATTATTATGTGAAGACAAATGTAGGAGCAATTAAGTCTGTTAGAGACTTTAAGGAGGGCCAGTATGTGAAGGGTAAGTAGAATTGTTTTAAGTGGTGGGAATGTGGGTGTGAGTGGCTGGGGGGGGGGGGAAGGGGGGGGCGCAGCCTGGATTTTGGAATGCCTTTGTTAGCTCAATGAACCACAGGGGTAAACAAATAGATGTTCAATCCTCAAGGAAGCCTTCTGCCATAGCAAATAAGAAAAAGAAACCAAACCCTGTGAGAAATGTTCTTTTCTTTGATCCAGTCCAAACCTACTGACTTTTAGAAAGAAATTGTATGATTCACTCTAATTTCCTTTGCAGAAAGGAATGTTGGTTCGCGGAGGGTGGAATGCATATTTTGTCTTAGAAATCTACAGCCTCCTAAAGAAGGGTTTCTTCAGAAGACAGTGAGGCTAGACTCTAGGGAAGGCCATCCATTTGGGGAATTATCAAAGCTGTCACCTGAACCTTCCTTTCACCGGACTCTTCTAGTAGGTGAAGCATACTAAACATTGGAGGGGCGGGCACTGCACGAAGGGAGAAAGGATCCTTATGAGAATTATGTGGCTAAGAGTCTCCTTTGTTATTTGGGAGCCCCTGGCATCCTATCTGAGTGGCCAGCTTTCACTGGGCATGGCCACTTCACTTGAAGGGAGGAGGCCGACTCTGTCCCCTGACGTCATTGCCCCTGAGACATGACCTGCCTTGGAAGGTGTCCATTTCATGTGATGGCGAGTGGAGAACTCACTTCAGAGACTGTGACTGACGCCTCATTCTAAAACAAACATGCATGGATGAAAAACAACCAGCTGACTCAGACAAAACCTATCTCCCCGCAGCTCTCCCGAACCTCACACAAACAACTGACTCAAACACAAAACACACACACGTTATCTTGTCAAATGCTGCTCTTCCTGTCTCAATTCCTCAGGCTGGCTGCAATCTTTACTCCTTCCTTTTCCGTGTCTGTTACCATTCTTCTTGGGATTCATGAGAAATATGGTTGTTCTCTTTTTTTCCCGAAACCCCTGAATTCAGATATGTCTAAATTTGAAATTACCATGATTTCTCCTCTTGCTCTCCTGAGGCTTCTTCTCCTAACACAAAAACCAAATCATATCCGATGACCTGGGGGCAGTTTATCTGAGTGTGCGGAGTCACTGGTGACATCCCACTCCTCATTTCTTTCTGGTCCTATTTCCCATCCCTCCTTTAGTATAGTATTGGGGTTCTCTGGTAATTTTCGTTTATCCCTTTACTGCATTATTTTTAAAACTCAGAATGTACACAATGATTCCTTAAGAGAGTCTCCTAACGGTTTATTCTACTTCAGAGAAATGGCTCAGGAAATAGATCCACAGTTCTGCTTTTTCTCTCACCTTGCAATGGAACCCTTGTTGATATTGAATCAGGTTAACTTCAAAATCCTCAAGAACCCACCTATAACTGTGAGTACCCCTTTATCCTTTTTCACCATGGCTTGCTTCACCCATCCGGAAAGTGGACCCTAGCTTTGGCAATCGAAGCTAGTTAAAGCTATGCTAGTATGGGGCACCTGGGTGGCTCAGTGGGTTAAAGCCTCTGCCTTTGGCTCAGGTCATGATCTCAGGGTCCTGGGATGGAGCCCCGCATCGGGCTCTCTGCTCAGCAGGGAGCCTGCTTCCCCCCCGCCCCCGCCCGCCTGCCTCTCTGCCTACTTGTGATCTCTCTCTGTCAAATAAATAAAATCTTAAAAAAAAAAAGCTATGCTAGTAAATGGCAGATAAGGGGTAACATTTAGCCATCTCTCTGGCTCTCATTTCCGTAGGGTCTACCATCACTGACTTCACAATTCTGACGTGCTTAATAGCTCCTTCAAAGATTTTTTTTTTAAGATTTTGTTTATTTATTTGACAGAGAGAGGGAGATCACAAGTAGACAGAGAGGCAGGCGGGGGGTGGGGTGGGAAGCAGGCTCCCTGCTGAGCAGAGAGCCCGATGCGGGGTTCAATCCCAGGACCCTGAGATCATGACCTGAGCCGAAGGCAGAGGCTTTAACCCACTGAGCCACCCAGGCACCCCTCCTTCAAAGATTTTCTTTGTGCAGTTTCCTGAGGAGCACAGCTTGAAGAATTGCCTCTCTTAAGAGTGATCACACAAGGCTCTTGAATGCTAGTTCCCAGTTCTCATGTTTTTGCAGACTCTCTAGGCGACCTCAAACAGGTCCTATGCCCTTTCTGGCATCTGCACCCTCAGCTGGAAAGAAGGATTGTGGGTTCGATGCCCTTCGGGGTCCTCCAGGCGCGAATCTCATGACCGCAGAATCTGGTGGGGCGAAGATCACTATCGGCAGTCTCTTGAGTGAGTCTTTTATCCTTCTGTGAAAAGGCAAACTAAAGAGAGTCTGACAACCTGCGTACTCTGAGGGTCATAAATTCCACAGGCTGGAATCACAGAGCCAACCAGTGTGCGGCCGGTAGCAGAAGAAATTCGAGACTCCGAAGGACAAGCAAGCGATCTGCCCACACAGGTCGGCAGTCACCCGTCCAGGTCCAGAGACATCATAACCTCCTCTCCCTGCATAGCTTGACGGTTCACCTTCCTCCTCAGCGACTGTTTATAGAGCAGTGAAGACTTGGAAATTACAGTAGCATTTTATTTGGCCCTAGGATCTTCCTGCAACAGAGATGAATAATTTTCTATGCTCAGAGCAAAACTGGAGGAGGACCTTACGCTTTCCTGCTTTCCCTCCCTACCCCACCCCGTGAAACTTTCCATCCCAGATCAATATTTCTTCTGCTCTCACTCTTCATCCTTCTCCTACTCTTCATGTCGAAGGTAAGACATTTTGCTCAGGTGGCACATTCCACCGCCCCCTTCTGTAGCTCTTCACATCTGCGCCGTGTGCCCTGCCCCAGATATGTTACTAAAGGGACCTTGCGATAGGAAGGCATGTGGCCTCAGGTTACTTGTTCCTGCTAAATTTAACTTCACACTCGCTATCTCGAAAAAACCATTTCCCTCCTCTGTTTGTTGCCTGCATTTTACCTCATATGAAGTAAAGATAATAACACCTTCTGGAGCCCACCAGGGTGTTGTGAGGATTAATTAAAGTTCTTTGAAAATGACAAGTCCTGGGCATAGTTATTATTAGCTAAGCAAAGTACCTGTTTTAATATCCAGGGTCTCTGGGAAGGTCAGACCAGCTCCCTTAAGGGCAGTCCTCTCTCTCATTTTTCCCGTATTACTTTCTGCCAGCTCCAGAAGGCAGAGGACCTGGGGGTGTTCTTTGGAGAATGTGTTTTTTCAATGGGATTAAACCGCATAAATAATTGAAAAGTGCCAATGGGCCTGAAGAGTGCAGAGCACCTTCTCATTATTGCCCACCTTCCGAGCCACCTCTGAGGAGCCATGATTCAGAGCCTTCGAGGGGTTTCTGATGTAAACCCGGCCGTGCAGAGGCCGGTGCTAATTAATTCTGGGCATATACATGCCATTTTGCTCACTCCAGAATATTTTACAATGTGGTATATACAAAAACAAAGGAGATTGGCTCATAGATTCTCGCTTCAGTGATGGAAAACCTGAGGTATAAAGATAGGAACCCATTTCCTTCTGGCCCTAGAGGTGGGAATCAAAAAAAGGCCCAACCATGGGGCGCCTGGGTGGCTCAGTGGGTTAAGTCTCTGCCTTTGGCTCAGGTCATGATCTCGGGGTCCTGGGATTGAGCCCCGGATCAGGCTCTCTGCTCAGCAGGGAGCCTGCTTCCCCCTCTCTCTCTGTCTGCCTCTCTGTCTATTTGTGATCTCTCTCTCTCTCTCTCTCTCTCTGTCAAGTAAATAAATAAAATCTTAAAAAAAAAAATCTTAAAAAAAAAAAGCCCAACCTTGATTCTTAGACTCACAGGTTTTGTTTTGTTTTGTTTTGAGTGGGAGGATTCTACTAGTGTAAAAGATAGCTTTTTAAAGTTCAGAACTGTCCACCCCTGGCCTGAGCTCTCCTCTTTCGAGTAGTACCAGTTTGGTGATGGGATAGCTAAGGAACTAATGAAAACTTAAGTTTTCAAGTTTCTGGATGTTTCTCACCTGCCCCAATCTATGCCTTCTCATTATTAGGTTAAAAAAAAAAATCCCTATTTGAGGTGTCCACTCCAGTCTCCCTTTTTAAAACCTAACGTCCTCTCTGTCAGTCTAAAGCACCATGCTCGCAACGTGTCCCAAGGACTCCAGATACAATGTGACCATCACGGAGCAAAATCCACTTTCTCTCTCCCTTGTTCCATACACTATTCCATCTTACATAAGACACTGGTCAGAGTGATGACTCATATTTAACATCAACCAACACTGTCCCGATCCGTTTTGCCTCCTGCTAATGAGGATTTTTTTTTCTTTATCTCTAACTGGTGGAATTGATTTTTGACCTATATGCAAGACTTCACGTTTATAGATATTCATTTAGCATTCTGGTCCCAGCCTGTTTTTCTCAGCTTGATTAAATCTTTATCAACCCTGACTTTTCCTTGCAATCTATAAGCTAACTCTTTCTCCCAGCAGTGGGAATGTTGATCCCTTTCTTTCCTTTTATAACCTTTGCAGATCTCCAGTCTGCAGAGGAAGACAACTCAGGAAAAATAAAAGCAAGGCAGGAGGAAGAAGAATGGGGACTGATAAGTTTAAAATAAAGCCTAGAAAGGAGAGTGACAGTGGAGAGAAGGAGACTTTAAAATTTCCTAATTTCTTAGCAACACCTTTCTATACGTATCAGTGTTGCAAAATAAAGAGAATCCAGTGCTCCTCCAACCACACAACAGGAACTTGGCTAATATGAGATGAAAAGGGCAAATTTCTACTTTTGCTGGCATTTTCTCTCCCTTGTTATAACTTCATTCCCCTTGTGTCACTTCACCTTGGTGTTTCCTACCAGGAAGAAGGAAAAGGGCCTTGCTAATTTAGGGCAAAAAGCTTTTTAATGGATCATATATGGGAATCATACCTTCTACTCTCCCTCCCCCCCCCCATTCCTGGGAGCCCTTACTGATGCAGAAACTCCTCTATTATTTTCTGGGGATCCGTATTATAGCATCACCTACCATCGAGCTATTAGTTTCCTGACTATTAAGCTTCCTTTGGCTATTAAAAGTTCACCCCTCTACCCTCTTTTGGAAATGAAGCTACAGGGATTGTCTTTCATTTCTATTTTTATTAAAAAAAATTTAATGCATTGCCATTTTACCCTCTTGCCTGCAATGATTGCATAAAGAACCAAACACCAGCCAAGAAGAAGTCTTAAGTAATCCTTAGAGAAATAAGAGAAGTCATAATTGAATAATCTGCAACCAGCAGTAATTATCTGGGTTACAGGCTTTCCTCGGGTACCTTCACGCCAGATGGGGGTAGAAATAGCCCTGTGCTCTGGGAAAAAGGAAGAACATCGCCTCGGGAAGACAAAGTAGAAGGTAGGGTATCTTGTAAAAGCCAAAGCTTTAAAAAATTAAAGTTGTAATAGCACAAAGATTGTTTTTTGATTGGACAAGTGCGAGTTTCTCTCCAAAATCCAGTTGAGGTTAATGGCCTACAGAGGCCTTGGCTTCAGCCTTCCTACAAACCTAGGAATTAGGTTTGTGTGGCGCTGGCTGGAGGCTCGAGGCAGGCCCCAAAAGGGGGCGCAATGCTATTTTTATCCCCTTAAATCAACAATAATAATTTAGCAGGATAATTTAAAATCTATTAGCAATAATAATGGTAAATAGTGAAAACAGTGTGGAACATATTAAAATAATTAAACAAGTAAGATAAGAGTACCAATCGTCCCCTTGTTTCCTTTTCACTTGTGCGTGGGTTCAGAGAAAAGGCACCAGCGATGCAGGTTTCCCTCAGAATAATATGACAAACAGAAGAGAGATAAATTAACTGATTAGACTTCTCTGCTACCCTCAGCCCCCAATCTTTCCTCCTCCTTCTCCCACATCCCTAGGGTACATAAATGGTGACTTTGCCACAAAATATCTCACAGCTGTTGATTCCTGCTGTCTTAACTTCTAGGTGACACTTTCATTTCCTACTTAGAGACCTAAGGAGCATTCTTTTGACAGGTGGATCCACACAGCAGGGTGTGGGGAGGTTGGGTAGGAGAGGCCCATGTTTGCTCCAGTCCCCTTCCCGGTGTGTTACCACGTGTTTGTGAGTCTGGAATCTTGCCTGGGATGTGAGACCTCATAAAAGTAGTTTATGAGCATGAGGTCCTCACTTTTCACCCCGAGGATTTTTTTTTTTCCACCTTGGGGGTTTTCAGAAAGCTACTTGACCCCTGGAGGGAGAGATGTAGAGATTGGAGGAAGTAAAATGGAAAAGAGTAGGATAGAGCACAGAGGACTGCATATGACATGGACAACCTCTGGAGCCAGGAGATAGTTTTTCTCTTGGATAATGGAAAACTCGTGTCTTACCCCGCACAGTGTTCCCCTGTGGGTCTCTCCATGGGTGTGTGTGTGTGTGTGCAAATGTGTCTGTGTATAAATAAGAGCAGGATGAGAGAGAAAGAGAGTGTCAACTAGGAAGAACAGCTTCCCTTTTCAGCTACCATCTTTATTTTATTATTTTATTTTATTTTATTTTTAAAGATCTTATTTATCCCTTTGAGAGAGAGTGAGAGAAAGCATGAGAGGGAAGAAGGTCAGAGGGGAAAGCAGACTCCCCATGGAGCTGGGAGCCCGATGTGGAACTCGATCCCAGGACTCTGGAACCATGACCTGAGCCAAAGGCAGTTGCTTAACCAACTAAGCCACCCAGGCACCCAGCTGCCGTTTTTAAACGACAACTGTGTAAGTGCTTGGCAAGTTTGTACCCATGGTCACTCTTCTATGAGCTGGCAGGAAGACTTCCCCTTCATAAGACACTCTAGAATTCTCTTAGTGTACCTAAGAACAAATCCTATGGGCCTTTGTGGTAAAACAGAAGCAAAACCAAGAAACGAATCAAAATGAATGACAAAAGAAGAAGGAATTAAAGAACCAATTATAAAAGTAAGTCCTCCCAGAAATTTATGGACACTATTGTACACTCCTAATGATCATTTGCTAAATGAGTTGATCTTACTATACGAAAACATGGGCAGGTCTTACCCTCCTCTTAGATAACATTATCCTGGATATGGAGGAGTTTCCTAAATCAATATGACATTGAAGAAGGCTGGCATGGGGAAATGTCATAGGACTCTTTGTGATGAGGTGTGCAATGCCCAGGACACCTCCAAATAACATCTGGGAGAAGATGGATTCAAGTGACTGTGGTCTTTTGTTCACGGTGATGGTGAAATTTGAATTACTGCTTGTCGACCTCCTTTGTACCCATGAACCAGTGACCCCTGAGAAAATTCTAATCATTCTTACCACATTCTATGGGATGACTATGAATAATAAGTCTATAAAAGAAAATCAGCAGTAGCATCTTAAAACAAGGATCAGAAGGACTTACAGACCTCAGGAATAGACATAGTCCCAAACTCTTATGGCAGAAATTGCCCAAATTGGGTTATGTTTTGGTACACAGTACTGTTATAAACATGGTTCCACTGAAATTTTTAAGGCAGTAAATTCAGGAAATCTCTTTCCTTCCTTTTCTCTCTTTTTTTTTTTTTTTTAAGATTTTATTTATTCATTTGAGAGACAGAGAAAGTGAGAGAGAGCATGAGAGGAGAGAACGTTAGAGGGAGAAGCAGACTCCCCGTGGAGCTAGAAGCCCGATGTGGGACTCGATCCTGGAACTCAAGGATCATGACCTGAGCCGAAGGCAGTCACCCAACCAACTGAGCCACCCAGGTGCCCGTCTTTCCTTCCTTTTTTTTTTTAAATTTTTACCAGGAATAACTTTCCTCAATATTAAAATAAATCTGAGAAATGATCAGTTGTTATCTGCATGGTCCAGTCTTTGGCAACTCGTCTTGGCTTTGGTTTTATCATCCCATGAGTGCGCATAATGAAGGTTTGTCTATTTCCAATTGATAAAATTGGAAAAATAAGAGATAGTAATGGTGAGTGTAAGGTCTCTACCTACATAAATAAAACAGGTGAAATGATTTACTACAGAAACCATAATAACTAACTAATTCCCAAATGTTATCGTAGCCTCTCTCTTCAGTTCAACACACTTTTTTAGAGAAATCAAGCTAAATTCCTCTGGAATAGTATACATCTGGCAATGAAAGTTTTTGAACTTGAATTTCTTCTTTTGTTGGTAGTAACAGCCATACTTTCTTTGCGGTGGGGTCTGATCTGTATTAACTTGTTTTTTCAGAAAAACTAAGTCTGTGTGCCATCAAGAAAGGTGAAAAAGAATGTGCATGCTAATAATCTTGCACACTCCAGGACTGACTACATCAATCACGGTGTCTTACAAGAGACAATGATGAATGTCCCCAGTGCCTTTAAAGGAGAAAATCCTTTTGGGAATGTCAGTTTAGGATAATTGCACCTAGAATTTGGAAAAAAGCACACACACACACAACTTGATGTACAAGAGGATTTGACTGAAATCCAAGACTCAGGACTGGAAACCTAGACAGCTTGGCATTCCTTTCAAATCTCAAAAATCAGTTTTCAGTGGGCCAGTAATAAGCATTTTCTTTCTCTGAACTTGGGTTCCTCCAGGAAATGAGAAGAATTAAAATCAGTGCTCTGAACCAACAAATCAATCCCATCAGTGGAGTCAGTGAATTGTCACCAAATACACAGCTACCAAAGGACTTCTCTGAGCTGTTATTATTTGAGGAGTTTTCAAAGTAATTACTACAAGTTCTTCAATTAGTAAAATCTTAGGTTATTGCTCTAGTAACCATTTAAATATACACCTTAGTAAATATTGTTCCCTCTGCATGAAATGTTCCATTTTTTTAAATCCCCTATTTTTTTATTTATTTACTTATTATCTCTTCTGAAAAGTTTCCCTCACACCCTCTATTTCCTCAGTAGATAACATTTTCACCATTTTCTCAGTATAATCTTCCATTTGCCATATTGCTTTGTGATTTTACCCACTAATTTGGTCACTCATTCCGCAAGTACCTGTTGACTACTTATTCTATACTGGTTTCTATTCTAGGCTCCGGGATATGGCAGCATATGAGATAGATGAGGTCACAGAACTCAGGGAACTTTCATCGTCTGAGAAGGAAGATGGATAAGGAGGATTTCACATGACTCCCTGTAGGAACTGTACTTCCCTGGTCTGCTTACACAGTGACTACACCTAATAGGGACGTAATACACGTTGGTCGGCCTGAATTTAATTGGATGTATAATTTTAGGTTCCTTGAATCCCCTGCCTCCTTGATTTTGAGGCTCTGTCCTGGTCACATACCTGGAAGTCTTCCATAGATGTCTCATCTTCCTCATGGGTCATTTCTACCTAGGCTGAGACCAGGTAGCCCACTCTGCTCTGGTTATTAGTCATGAATCTCTTCTTGGGCTCCTGTTGCCACTCTGCTCAGAGCTGCTCCCTGGACATTTTCTTTGGCCCCTGAACATGCGGCTCTTGTTGCCTACAACAGCTCCCTGCTTTCTGCTTGGCATGAGTTCCTGCTGGTCATGTTACCACCAAGCCCTGGGCTGTTGATCTCTATGGTCTTCTGTTCATATCAGTGCCAGCATTTCCTGGGCTATACCGTGTACTGGCAGCTCCCGTAAGGCTATGGAGAGCTCTGTGGAAATGGACTGACATAAAATGATCCTCCTGTGAGCCTTGGCTTTCCCTGTGGATGCTTGGTGCCCACTGCTCAGAGTACCTTGGGGCTGCCCATGGCACTCAATGTTGTTACCTTTTGGGCCACGATGGCTCACCTTTTTTTTTCAAGTTTGAAAACAACTTTCCCTCCTTGGACCTTTGCCTTCCTAAAGTGACTCCTTAGTAGGTTTGCTTGGGCCCTGAAATGTACACTTTTCACATCACAGCAATACACATACACATGAAATATGAGCGGAGTTGAGTCTGGCTAGAATCTAGCAAAAGCCACCATATTGTTATTTGAAACATTTTTCCTTTTTATTCTCTGCCCTGACTTCCAAGTACATCTATTTTGCCTGATTCATTTCCCCATGATGGATTTTCTAGAGACCCCGAAATCCCTATAGGGACCCTCAATTTAACCAAGCATGTACTTGGATCCCAAGTGTGTACATGATTCAAGAATGTCCTAGCCAGAAATGTCCTGGCTCCCATGTGAATCCATGAATGCATAGAGATAATGGACAGGAATGGCATAAAAGGTGTCTAATTCCACATGAGAACCCTTGCCCACCTGGGAACCCCCCTACACATTTACAAGAAGAGCATAAATTAGGCTTACAAACCATTCTAAATGCTTCTCCAGAAATCATTCACAACATAGATTCTCTAATTATTCTTAGTTTATCCACCCTTTAATTCATCTTATTTTCTCACCATGACATATCTTTGAAATATGTACTATTTGCCTCATTTTTGCCTTTGAGATACTGAGTTGAAATCATATTAATAAAAGCAATAGAGAGCTCATACACTCTGACTCCAAAGCCAAGGCTTGTCCTGCTAGTCTATTGTGCCCTTGTACATATTTAGCCTGCAACATACATCTTTGAGATTATGACTCCTGATGTATCTAAATTAGAGAGACCCAGAAAAGCTAAGTTAGACACCGTTTGACCTTTGTGAGTGTCCTAGGCAGTACTTAGATTAGCAAAGCCACCTTTAATTCTGGGAGGAAAGAAAGCCTTAAGAAATAATCCTCTTTCTTTGACTACATCCACTTCAGTAGAAACCACAGGGGTAAACTTGATAATCTTGCTTTGTGCAACTTCTAACTGTTCCTCTTACATTACCTAATCTCTTTTTAAAAAGATGTTATTTATTTGAGAGAGAGAGACAGAGAGAGAGAAAGGGCACAGGAGCAGGGGCAGCAGGAGAGGGAGAGGGAGAAACGGACTCCCCGTTGAGCAGAGAGCCTGACGTGAGGCTCGATCCCAAGACCCTAGGATCATGACCTGAGCAGACGTTTACCCTACTGAGCCACCCAGGCACCCCCATCAGCTGATCTCTGAAGAGTATTATCTTATCAGAATGTGAATAATGGAAAGAGAGGATGGTGATGCTGATGTCCCAGTACTAACCCTCTATCAGTTTTGATAAGCAAAGGTGAATCGTCCATGGAGGATTGACAATGAAATTCCGGTCTCAGTTTCTCTGTGCTCTGGCTGGATAAAGTGGACACCAAGGACCAATGAAAGGAAAATGAGAATCATGGAGACAATGGAAGAACATCTAAGAGCAGACTAGTTTAAGGCGATTACCTCAAGATAATGTCAAACTGGGCATGTTGCCTTCTATGGCATGCCATAGGGACATAGATTACGTATTCTTGATCTGATTTGTTGTCACCAAGTAAAGATGGGAAACTAGTCAAGGAAGTATGGTGTCTTTGAGTGGCCACTACCTCAACTTGCAGACACAGCTTTTTCCCACCAGATAGACGAAGTTGGTTGGCAATATATATATTTTGAAGATTGTATTTGTTTGTTTGTTTGTTTGTTT
>JAPYYJ010002898.1:0-12196 GCA_028533885.1 Nasua narica | reverse complement strand
CTCCCAGACGAGAAGCTTTAGGTCAGAGCTGTGAGATGATAGTGGGAGGGAGAAGCAACAGTAAAGAGAATGAGGAATTAAAAGGTTAATTGGGGGGAATTATTAAATAGTGAGGGGACCAGCAGGGGTCTGAGTAGTTTGTAATAAGGAGTATTAATGGAGGCGAGTTGAGCGAGAGTGGGGGGATTTATGGCCAGGTCAGTTACATCCGATTTGGGGAGCAGCGACGGAACTTTTAGTATTCCTTGGAGTTTTGAATTCTTTACGCTGAATGAGGAAGGATTTTGTTTTACGATGTGTCGGATGTGGTAGGGCGATAATAAGTCAAATGTTCCTGGCACCCAGAAAGACCCGGCTTAGCCTACTAATTTCTTGCTAATACATCTATTGAAAAATGGGTGCTAGAAAATGATGCGAAAACCAAGTGAACTGCGGGGCTTCCGTTTAACAGAACCTTAAGATTTTCCTTGCTCCATGCAGTTCTTATTTCTAAGAATTTTTAAAAACAGCATTATTACTATGTTTGACTAATTCTGAGCATTAGAATAATTTTCTACTGGGTTTTTATGAGTGAGATCATCTTTTAAAGACCTATTTTCAGGGGCAGTGATTCTTTCAGGTATGACAGAAAATTGATCTGTACTAATTTTATTTTCCTTCTTCGTTTCTTAAGGTGGTAATTCGGAGATTACCTCCCACTTTGACCAAGGAGCAGCTTCAGGAACATCTTCAGCCTATGCCGGAGCATGATTATTTTGAGTTTTTTTCTAATGATACTAGGTAAAATGAATAAATAAAAGAGGGCGGGGGTAAATGAAAAGTTTTCTTCCATTCTTTTTTTATCTTACTGTTTTCTATATGATTTTTGAACCTGTCTTATAATATATGCATACTTGTAATTCAGCCAGACACCTGCAAGCACATTTACATAATTGCTTTCCTCTCTGCAGTCTGTATCCTCATATGTATGCCAGAGCATACATCAACTTTAAAAACCAAGAGGACATTATTTTGTTCAGGGATCGCTTTGATGGTTATGTATTCCTTGACAATAAAGGTGAGTCCTTGTAACTGAAGGGGAGTTTCTTTGTCATTTGTATGTTTAAGACAATGTGTGTATCACAGTGTTTTCTCAATGCCTTCATAGCTTTTCTAAAATTCTAGGTGATAAAATGTGCAACATTTGAAGAGTTTTACACATTTGCTGAGCTTACCGCAGTCTTATAAACAGATGTGTGACTTTTCACAGCCCTTGGGTATTTTTATTAACCTGTTAATTCTGTAATTTGATCAACTGAATGAAATTGCCACTGTTTTCTCTTCCTGTGGCAATTTTTTCTGCCCTGGATTAGATGATATGTTGTTTTGACTATTTACTAGTTGTAGCAGTAATACTAATACATGACTCTGAACTTGTACGACACATTTTAAATATTTACTTGACATCTTGCTTCAAGGACCAACATTGATTTATTTTCATTTCAATCCTTTAAAGCCAGGAGTTCCCAGTTGGAATACTGTTCAACTTTCTAATTTTGTATTTGTACTTAAAGCATCGAACTTGATGATCTCCCACTTTGTATCCAGGAGTCTATAGGGAAGAAAAACTTCAGCCTTAATTCTCTTTTTATTATCTGCCACTTGCAGCATTTAGCCATTTACTACTTTTCTTTTGGCTTTGTGATCATAGGTAAATGACATGTCTTTTTGTTGGACTATTTCTCAATATTACTTCAAAGTTGGTAAAAATGCAATCTTTGTCAGGGAATATGCCAGTAAAAGTTGAAGGATTGCTACTGTGTTTGATCAGCTTTTATTAATCCCCGTTCCCTTCCCCCACCAAAAGCAGTTACTTCTCCACTCCAACTTTATTCAGTAGATAGCAATATGTTCTTGAAATCTGAGCTGTGTTTTAACTTTTTCTGCTTTCTCATTTCCTATATTCAAACACGTGATGAATCTGGTTAATTTATTGTTTTTGAATATCTTGTTCATCTACTTACTAATACTTTCACCCTGTGTCCTTCCCTCCTAATGCTTGGACAACCATTGTCTCTAAACTTATAGAATTTTCCTTTTCTTTTTTCATTTTTGTATATAACTAACTCAGTCTGTTATATTGTCATGAAATTAATGTTTTTGAAAATAGTGGTGTAAGATAGCATTTGCAGGGGGAAAAAGTCCAAATTCCTTAGCCTGGTAGTCAGAATCGTTCAGAGCCTGGCCTCACTTCTGTTTGTTGTTTTTTTTTTTCCCCAGCCTCTCTTCCACAATTCATTCTGCTTCACTCTGGTTTATCTATTGCTTCTCAAATAGATCAGTTAATAAGCTAATCTGATTCTGCATTCACCAGGATTTCCAAGATCATGTTTCCTCCCTGACCATTTTGTGATGCCTTCTGGTCATTTCTACGTATTCTATTCTGGCTCACATCTACACGCCAATGATAGTATTTTATACTCTTTATAACATTATCTAAAGCAGGGATCTGGTGTATTTTCTTTTTCTAGCAGTCACTTGGTTTTTTGTATTGAGATTTAACTCATGTACCATAAAATTCAATGGTTTTTAGCATATTCACAAAGTTGTACAGCCATCACCACTATGTGATTCTAGAATGTTTTCATTACTCCAAAAAGAATCCTATAACCGTTAGCAATCATCTCCCCTTCTCCCTTTTCTGGACATTTCATATAAACAGAATCATATAATATGTAGCCTTTGTGACTGCCTCTCTTGCTTAGCATGCAGGATTCATCTGTGTTATTGCATATATTATTACCTGAATTCTTTTTTTATTTACATTTTTCAAGTGTGGTAAAATACACATAAATAAAATTTACCATCTTAACCATTTTAAGTGTATAGTTCAGTAGTGTTGATTACATTCACACTGTTAAGCAACCAGTCTCTAGAACTTGTTTATCTTGCGAGACTGAAACTCTATACCCATTAAACAATAAATCCCCATATCCCCATTTCTTCCTCCTTCCAGCCCCTGGCAACTACCATTCGATCCCTATGAACCATCTTTCTGTATAAACTTGACCATTCTAGGTACCTCATGAGTGGAACCATATAGTATTTGACTTTCTGAGGTTGACTTACTTATTTAGCATAATGTCCTCAAAGTTGATCCTTGTTGTAAGGTGTGTCAGAAATTCCTTTTTAAGCCAGAGTAATATTCCATTGTGTGTATATATACCACACTACATTTTGTTTATCCATTTATCTGACATCTAAGTTGTTTCCACCTTTTGACTATTGTAAATAATGCTCCTATGAATGTGGGTGTACACATATCTATTCAAGTCTCTGCTTTCACTTCTTTTGAACATACACCCAAAGGTGGAATTGCTGGGTCATATGTAATTCTATTTTTAATTTCTCGAGGAACCACCATATTGTTTTTCATAGCAACTGCACCATTTCACATTCCTACAAATAATGCATTAGGGTTCTAATTTCTCCATGTCCTTGCCAACACTTGTTGTTCTCTTTTTTTTTTTTCCTTTAATAGCTACCATTCTAATGGGTGTGAGGTGATACCTCATTGTGGTTTTGATTTGCATTTCCCTAATGATTAGTGAGGTAATATTTTAATCTTTTCATATGCTTATTGGCCATTGTATATCATCTTTGTAGAAATGTCTATTCAAGTCTATTGAACATTTTTAATTGGGTTTTTTTGTTGTTACTGTGTTGTAGGAGTTTATATATTCTGTATATTGACCCCTAATCAGATAAATGATTTTGCAAATATTTTCTCCCATTCTGTAGGTTGCCTTTTTACTCTGTTTTGTCCTTAGAGGCACAGAAGTTCTTAATTTTGATGTAGTTCAATTTACCTATTTTTCACTTTTATTGCCTGTGCTTTTGGGGTCTCCTGGTGTATTTTTTTTTAATAACAGTTTTATTGAGATATAATTCATGTGCCATAAAATTCACCCTTTTAAAGTAGTTTTTAGTATATTCACAGAGTTGTACAGCTATCACCACAATCTAATTTTAGAATACATTTAGCACTCCAAAGAGAAACCCCATATTCATTAGCTGCCATTCCCCACTCTCCCCCAACTAGGCCCCAGCTCTAGGCAATCGCTGATCTTTGTATCTCTATTGATCTTTGTATCTCCAGATTTGCCTAGTCTAGAGATTTCTGATTGTATTTTTTAAATGAAAATTGATCTGTAGATTTTTTTTCCCCACAAATCAAAATATCACACTTTAGAAGTTGAATTTAAGTGAATATTTTATTTCCCTGCCGTATCTTTTCATTATGCTCTCAGTGTGAATTTGGGGCTCCTTTGGTAACACATCGATTTTAGTTGTGCCCATGTGATTTATGCCCATTGAGAGGCCCCTATTCAGATGATTCCCATCAAAGGAGGCCTAGAGAGCGGTGGGTTGACTCTCTTGTATCCACTTTTTTACTTTTTTTTGTTATAGCAAGTGTGGTATTTTTTCTAAACAGGTCAGGAATATCCTGCTATAGTAGAATTTGCACCTTTTCAAAAAGCTGCAAAAAAGAAGACTAAGAAAAGAGATACCAAAGTTGGGACTATCGATGATGGTACAGTATAGCTCTAGTTATGTAATGCTATTGCCATGGGTTGTTTAAAAATATCTTTGTGGGAATTAATTGGATGCCAATCTTTTAAGTAGGAAAACATACAGAATACAGTTCATGAGAAATGTAATTCACTCATGAAAGCTTTGTTTGCTAGAATGGAAGTGGGTTTCCTATCGAATTCCCACTCTTCCAGCTACCGCCATTTCACTCCTCCACCATCAAGCAATATATTGATGACTGTTGAGCAGTAAATTACCTTTGATTTGTTGATTAGAAGACAATGAGGAAAAATGAGATGTATCAAAGTACAACTCCTTAAGGGCTCATACTATTTTATGATGATTTGGGTTTCCATTTTTATAAAGAGGGGAGATTTATCATCGAGGGCTGGGATGGAAAAATTTTTATACTCAAGTAACTCAAGTAACTTAATATCAAGAGCTGAAGTGGCCTATTTTTTTGAGGTTTTGAATATGCAGCTAACTGCACACATAGTAATTACATTGAACTAGAATAATTGCCATGTAGGGTAAACTGGATCCAGATTTTGAGCTCTGTGTAATGTTATGTTGGATAAGGACTTAGATATAATATTTTATATCTGATTGACATTTTGGAATCATCTAGTTTGATTTCCATTATTTATTATAGTAGGTATTTTATAAAGAAAACATGGAAAAGATTCAACACACAGGTACTTACTGATTATATCACAGATTCACATCTGGGAGACTAGATCAGTGACATGCTTCACAGTGTGTAGAAACTCCACCAATACAAGCAATGGAATGACTCAGATTTACCTTTTCTGATGTCAGATACATCTAAAAAACAACTCTAGGAATTACCATCAGCTCCAGTGCAACATCTAGGACTTTAATTTATCTTTCTGGAACACCAGATTTTCAGATGTTGGGTTTACTTAGGGGGAGATATACCCATATAGGAACTGCTTACATGCTATCTATTAATACTGTGAAGGTCCCATAACTACAACTTTCAGTTCTCACATAAGTGTGACTCTGGGTTAGTTGGAGCAGTGACTTTTAAAAGCAAACTACTTAACATTCCTGTAGTGTCCAGTTATCCCTGACTCCATGTTACATGAGACTCCCTTAGTACGTGTGGGAAATAGGAGTTCTGAGAGTAAGGGACCAATAAAGCTCTAAACAGTCTAGTGGGTGTGTTTAGGTTTATTTTTAATCTTCCATGATGTAGAAAGTTTTGTTAAAGTCTACTATATTTTCTGTTTACTTAAAAAATGATTTAGATCCAGAATATAGAAAATTTTTGGAAAGTTATGCTGCAGATAATGAGAAAATGACATCTACTCCAGAGACACTGCTAGAGGAAATAGAAGCAAAAAATAGAGAACTAATAGGTAAGTGGGCAACAGGAATTAAGGACAATTGCTTTTTCTTCAGAAGACTTGTCTGACTCCCATTTCTGGCACTTACTAGCTGTGTGACCATGGGGAAGGCACTAACTTCTGAGCCTCTGTTTTTTTCTGCTGTAAAATGCAGATAGTACCTGCCTCACAGGGTTATGTAAATGCATTGATAAGATGAGAAAAATTCTCTGTGACCTATTTTAATGTCACATAAATATAAGTTGAAAAAGTCTAAAGACTCATGGGACCTTTAGATATTGGTAAGCCTTTGAAGATCAACTGGTATTTTCTAGTAACAAACAGCTCACATTCCTGAAAAAAACTTGAAAATATCAAAAGGTAAAATTAGTTACCACAAAATTGAAAACTTATTGAGAAAGTCTAGTTTGGATGTTCTAGTCGTAAATTGTCACACTTCTAGTAATAAATGGTCACTCCTCTATCAGCTCTAAACATAAGCAAAGCCCCTGACCCAAGATTTCCACTCTTAGGAATTTATCCAAAGGAAGTATGCTTTCAAAAAGCTAACTATAAGGTGGGGTGCCTGGGTGGCTCAGTCAATTAAGCATCCCGACTCTTGGTTTTGGCTCAGGTCATGATCCTCAAGGTCATGAGATTGAGCCCTGTGCCAAGCTCCACACTGAGCATGGAGCCTGCTTAAGATTCTCTCTCCCCCTGCCCCTCCCCGCTTGCTCGCTCTCTAAAAACAAACAAACCCAAAACATTAAAAAAAAAAAAAACCCTAATTACAAGATTAGACAGCATTATTCAAAATATTGAAAATTACATATTCTTCTAAAACTTTTTTTTTAATATTTTATTTATTTATGTGAGAGACAGAGAAAGTGAGAGAGAGCACGAGAGGAGAGAAGGTTAGAGGAAGAAGCAGACTCCCCACGGAGCTGGGAGCCCGATGTGGGACTCGATCCCGGAACTCAAGGATCATGACCTGAGCCGAAGGCAGTTGCTCAACCAACTGAGCCACCCAGGCGCCCAAACTTTTTTTTTTTTAAGATTTTATTTCTTCATTTATTTGAGAGAGAGCATGAGCGGGGAGGGGCAGAAGGAGAAGCATACTCCTCAGTGAGCAAGGAGCCCATGGGGTCCAGTCTGAGGACTCCGAGATCATGACCTGAGCCGAAGGCAGATGCTTAAAAAACTGAGCCACCCAGATGCTCCTAAAATGGTTTTTATTAATAGATGCAGAGTATAAGCCCATCTCTGATTTCCTTAGAATAAATTCCCAGAAGTGGAATTGTGGGGTCAGAAAGATTAGGTATTTTTAGCTCTTTCAATTTCTTCCCAGTTGAACAAATTTTTATTCCCATCTGTAAAACAAGAGAATGTCCTTTGTGCTCAATTCTCACGAACACTGGGAATTACTCTTTTAAGAAATTGTTTTAATTTGAATTTCTTCGCTTTTTAAAAAGTATTTTAAACCTTCAGAACTGAAGTAGAATATTGGCGAAACTTCTTTCTGATAACGTACTTGTGAACTGTTTTACGGGGTATACTTTTCCCACCTTGGGTGGTTGGCAGGGAATGTCAGAAAATGGAATCCTTTCTAGGGGTTGATAAGTATTATTAATAATCTGTTTACATTTATGTAGCTAAAAAGACAACCCCACTTTTGAGCTTCCTGAAAAACAAGCAGGTAAACCTTTTGTTTTTATAGTTCTCTCCATACTTTTATTTCGTTGATTCATAGTCTGTAAACATATGAGCATTGGGATCCTAGAGGAGAAATAGCTGCTTTTCCCACCATTATTCTTTAAAGATTCGGCTCGCTGGCCTCACTCTCTGGCTCACTCCTTCAGCCTGGTTGTTGGACCAAGGATTCACTCTGCAAACCCAGAGAGTCTTTAGCTTGTTCCAGAGACACTCCCTTGATTTTCTGAAAGCCTCTGGAAATAGAGCAAGTCAACAGTGGGAGACCGATACTAGCAGGCCCTGGTCTTTATTCTCATATTCACAATGGGGTGGGGAGGGGGTTAAAGAGATAGGATGCCACTTTGTAGAAAGTAGGAAGGAAAGACAATCCAATTTAGTGGGTGCCTACCATACCTTCGGGATTAAGTTTTTGGTAATGATTATCTTGTTTGAAGGCTTATGTTGATGTTTCTTTCCAGAGAATGAGAGAAGAAAAAAGAGAAGAAAGAAGGAGGCGAGAAATAGAAAGGAAAAGACAAAGAGAAGAAGAGAGGAGGAAATGGAAAGAAGAAGAAAAACGAAAAAGGAAAGATATAGAAAAGCTGAAGAAGATAGACAGAGTTCCAGAAAGGGACAAATTAAAGGATGAACCAAAGATTAAGGTATGAAAATAACTTAAATTCACTGCATGTTGCTAAAAATCGCATGTGTCTACTTCGTTAAATATGCATGCATCTTGTGTTGGTGTAAATACAGTTATTTGGTTTTGTTGTTGTCTTTTTGGGTGGGGGGAGGAGATGAACCAACAGGAATCTTTCCTATAGTGCTAATAGTATTTTTTAAAATTTGAGATAATTTAAACAGATTAAGTAACATGATATTTCTTTGGTGAAGATCTGCGTTATTTTTTATCATTGAGAATGTTCAGTGTTTGGATTATTATTTTCTCAGTTCTTCATAAGTAAGGGCTTAGGGCTGGCTGGCATGAATTATGGGTTTTATTCAGCTTTTCCTTCATATTTGATACATGAAGTTGCCTCATCTGTTTGTTTTCCACTGTCTTCAGGTACACAGGTTTCTGTTACAAGCTGTGAATCAGAAAAATGTAAGGACCAAGTACATGATACAGAGCACCTAGTATCATGTCACACACACAGGTCTTAGTTAATATAAGTCCTTTTGGTGGTGGTGGTAGTGATACCTGTAGAAAACTCTTCACTGACTTAAGTCTTCTTAAAATCTGAGCCATTTTAAATTCCTACTTTAGAAGGAAGCCCAGATGCCTTCCTGATGCTCTGCTGAGTACCCAGAAGCTTCAACAGTATACAGCTAGAGGACAGCTGTGCCTTCGTAGCGCTTTCTCTCCATGTGCCTCTCCTAGCTGGCTGCCTCGTGGGACCATTTAGGGAGAAATATCCTGTATCACATGCGTCCCCTCTCACACGAGTCTCCCCATTACCTTCTTTCATCTACCTGGGAATCTGTAAGCAGCAGATTTTGATTCACACACTGCATGGAGGAAGAGGAAAACTTGTAGAAAACTCCCAGCCTTACTGCTTCCCTTCTGAGGGCACAGCTTGGGCAGCTCTTGCGCCCACAAACGTCCTGGGGAAGTACTAGTACCTAGTACTTCAGAGGAGGTCAGAAAAAATCTCACAGAGATGGTGGCAGGTCTCCTCCTTTTATCTCCTCAAAACTAAGCAGTTTACATGGCCAGGATTTGTTCCCACAAGGCTCTCCCAGGCTCATTATTGGCAGTGAAGAGCTTGGCAGTGGGGTGGAAAGGTTCCCATCTTAATTCCTTCTAGTGATCTCTCGCTCTGCCATGCCACAAGTGACTTGACTTGCTATTCCTATCAGCAAGGCAGAAGGTAGAGCCAGCCGCGCTAGAAACATTCATTAATGTTCTTAATAGAGTAATGAACATCCTGGCTTCTAACGAAGATGTTCATTAGAAAAATAAGAACACTTCCAATGAAACCTGCACATGGAATCCTCACTTTACATTGGTGCCTCCTCAATGTCCAGTCTGGACTCGCCATTCGCAGTGGCTGTGCGCTGAAATACTTCACGCTTAAGTCTTGCGGTGCTTTGCCTTTTGCTTGGTGACTTGTGTGATGCCTTCACCCTGAGATGAAACTTTGTATGATGCCTTCACTCTGAGACTTGAAATTCTTCTATTTTGCCTAAGAATCTCTCTGAATATCCGACGCTTGGGGGGTATTCTAGAGAGGTTTGTGGCTGTGGTGTGAAAAAGAAACTATTTTGTTAGCAATTTGGACTTTATAAAGCACGTTAATTTTAGAATTGCATTCTGTCCTATATATGTGTGTGTCTCTCATATATATATATGTATATATATGTATGTATGTGTGTCTGTGTGTGTGTGTGTATATATATATATATATATGTATATGTGACATTGAACAGAGTTCCTACTCAGTAGAGATGGAACTTCACATTTCTGTGAGGTATTTGGATTTTTAAATCAAATAATGAAAACTATGATTGTACTATCATAAGTGTGTTATTCTCAGGCTCAAGGCAAAATTATTCTTGCAATGGATATCTCCTTTGGTGACAAAGGTATTTGTCGTTCCAAGTACTACAAGAAAACGGTCCAACAGTAATCGGCCTAGCATTTTAAATTCGTGGCCCATTTTTCTCATCAAGTGATATGGAAATGCTAGTTTGCTACCGCAGGAGTACTTGGAAGTGGGCACTGGCTCACTGAAAGGTTGACCCATCTAAAGCCAAAGGAGCGTTGATCCTATTGCCACAAGTGATTAAACCACTCTGAGTGGATAACACTTTCACAGTAATAGCATCCTTTTAGTCACTGCTCTCGTGCACTAGTTAATCACCTGTAAGTTGAAGAGTACCTGCAGAAAGAGGCCTTCTATAGCTTAAATTTAAAATATTTAGTATATTATTTTCTTTGGTAGAATCAGAAGAGAATGTCCCACCCTTAAAAATAAGAATAAATTTGTTCTCTTTAAAGCTACTCAAGAAGCCAGAAAAAGGAGATGAAAAAGAATTAGATAAAAGAGAAAAAGCCAAGAAACTGGACAAAGAGAATCTGAATGAGGAAAGAGCCAGTGGGCAGGGTTGTACACTGCCCAAGCGCTCTGATGGTGAACCTAAAGATGAAAAGCCTAAGAGGTCAGTAGTCAAGGGCTCTTTGGTACACTTGTTTACAGCGTGTTTCCGCGTGCTAGTTTTACTGCCATGTCCTGGCCTCGGGCCTGAGTTATGAGGGGTAGGGGGATGAGGAGGAAAGGTTTCAAACATTCTAGCACCTCAGTCTGGATGAGTGACTTCTGGTGTGCGCTTCTTTTTTTCTTTACTGTTTTTCGAAACGCCAGTCTTTTTTTACTCCGCTCCAGAAGTGCCCCCTCACCGTAGTGGCCAAGTCCTAGGAGTCAGAGCACGCATGCACGCGTGACTAGACGGGCTCTGAGGGTGTCAGCTCAGACCTGTTTCCCATGCAGGGCCGAAGAGGAGAGTGGCAGAGACTACAGGGAGCGGGACTATGAGCGAGACCAGGAGCGCATCCTGCGGGAGAGGGAGAGGCTGAAGCGGCAGGAAGAGGAGCGCCGCAGGCAGAAGGAGCGCTACGAGAAGGAGAAGGCTTTTAAAAGAAAGGAAGAAGAATTGAAAAAAGAGAAAGAAGCGCTTCGGGATAAAGGAAAGAAGACTGAGAGCACAGAACCAGTAGGCAGCTCAGAAAAAACTGAAAAGAAAGAGGAAGTGGTTAAGAGAGATCGCATAAGGAACAAGGTGCTGCTTTCCGTTCTCTCTCTTTTCCTGAGGCTTTTTTTTTTCCCCTGAAAGTGTAAAGTGAAGGGCTAGCGCACTGTTTATGACAGACTTTTTAAAGGGGCAGTTGAACTATCTGCAACTTTTTTTCCGTCTCTGTTGGGTCCTTCTGTTAAACATTGTAGAAATTTCAAACAGACACAAAAGTAGAACAGAGAAGAATATGACATACACATCACCCAGCCTCAATAGTCACCAGCTCATGGCCAACCTTCCTACTCTACCCCATCCCGACCTCTCCTGGATTCTTTTCTTTTTTCTTTTTTTAAAGATTTATTTATTTATTTGGGAGAGAGCGTGAGCAAGAGCAGGAGGGGCAAAGGGAGAGGGAGAGAGAAGCTCAGGTAGACCACACTGAGTGCAGAGCCTGACCCGGGGCTCAGTCTCAGAACCCGGAGATCAGGACCTGGGCCGAAGTCAAGAGTCGACGCTTAACCGACCGCGCCACCCAGATGCCCCTGGATTATTTTCAAGCAAATCCTAGACATATCCTCTTCTTTAAGTGCGTCAGTATGAGACAGATTCTTTTTCTTAATACAATCCCAATAGCATTTTCATGCTAAAAAAAACCCCGATAATAATTCCTTAATGTCCTACCTACTGTGTTGTTTTTCCAAATTGTCTCACTAATAACTTCTTTACAGGCTCTAAACAAGGTCCACAAATTGTATCTTAAGTCTCTTTTAATCTAAATAATCCCCCCTTCTTTTGTTTTCCTGCCGTTTATTTGCTTCAGGAACCAGCTTGTCCAGAAGAGCTATCGG
>JAPYYJ010002897.1:0-12196 GCA_028533885.1 Nasua narica | reverse complement strand
CTGTTGTTTAAGCCACCCAGCCTGTGGTGCATAGTTTTGGCAGGCAAAGCAGACCAACACACTGCATTATTTAGTACTTCTGTTCTTTTATAAGTCATTTTAGGTATCACATTTTCCAGGAATTTGAACATCTATTTGTGTATGTTGGTATAAAGTTGTTCAGAATATATTTGATTTTTATATTTCTGCTCTACCTATAGTTATATCTTCCTTATAATTCCTACTGTAACTTAATTATGTCTTTCTTACTCTATGCATTCACAACAGGGAGGATATTGCCCCCATGGGGAGGAAAATTAGTATTACTTTTTAAAAGTATGAAAAATAATACATAAAGAGATATAGAATATACCTGTGGCACTCCATTATTATTGTTGTTGTTATTATTAGCTTTACCTCCTTTTATTTCATCCAATTTATGTATAAAAAGTCATTTTTTAGTGACACCTGGGTGGCTTAGTGGCCATGGGTTTGGATATTATGTAATATTACCTTCATAAGGTAATATTCATATTACCAATATTCGTAGGTGAGCAGAGGTTAAAGCCTTTGCCTTCAGCTCAGGTTATAATCTCAACGTCCTGAGATCGAGCCCCACATCGGGCTCTCTGCTCAGCAGGGAGCCTGCTTCCCCCTCTCTCTGCCTGCCTCTCTGCCTACTTGTGATCTCTCTCTCTGTCAAATAATAAAAAACAAATCTTAAAAAAATATCAAACGTCATTTTGTAGAATTTCGCACATTTTAGATTTGTTTGAATGTTTCCTAATCATCTTACTAACTTTTATTCTATCATCAAATTTCCTGTAAGCCAGTATTTAGGAGCTAGAAGCTTGGTGAATTTCAGGTTAATTTTTGTTACTGATATTATTCTTCCTGCATTATATCTAAATATATATATATATTTAGATATATATATATAGTCGTACTTTTAGTGATGCTAAGATTGGTCAAAGGGATCACATTCATGAGGGTGTTACCACCGTTAAATCCTCCAACAACATTTTATCTCATGGTTAAATCCCTTGACAACATTTTTCTGATGGTTAAATCCACTATAGATGTCTAAATCTATTTCAATAAGAGTTGCAAAATGGTGATTTCTAATTTTATTATTTCTTCTGCATTTATTAGCTGAGATTCTCTTTTCCCCAGTTATTTATTTATTTATAATTAATGAATTAATCAATTAATTTTTGAAGATTTTATTTATTTATTTGACAGAGAGATAGGAGAACACAAGTAAGCAGCATGGCAGGCAGATGGGGAGGGAGAAGCACACTCTCGGCTGAGCAGGGAGCCTCATGCGGGGCTCAATCCTGGGACCCTGGAATCATAACCTGAGCTGAAGGCAGCCGCTTACCCAACTGAGCCACCCCAGCAACCCTCCCCAGCTTTATTTAGGTATAAATGACATACAGCACTGTATAAGTTTAATGCATACAGTATAATAATTTGACATATATAGTGTGAAATGGTTACCAAAATAAATTTAGTTAATACCCATCATCTCATATAGATATAAAAAAAAAAGAAAAAAAAATTTCCTGTGATGAGAATTCTTAGAATCTACTCTTCTAACAACTTTCAAATATACAGTAAAACAGTGTTGTGGTTTACATCCCTATTACTCATTTATCTTATAACTGGAATTTCGAACATTTTGACCAACTTTATCCAGTTCCTCCTCTCATCCCTGCCTCTCGTAACCACAAATATGATCTCTTTTTCTTTTTTCTTTTTTTAATTAGTTAATTTTATTTTATTTTTTCAGTGTTCCAAGATTCATTGTTCATGTACCACACCCAGTGCTTCATGCAATACGTGTCCTCCTCAATACCCATCACTAGGATCAGCCACCCCCCATCTCTTCCCCTCCAAAACCCTTAGTTTGTTGCTCAGAGTCCACAGTCTCTCCTGGTTCATCTCCCCCTCCGATTTCCCCCAATTTACCCTTCCTTTCCTTCTCCCAATGTCCTCTATGTTTTTCTGTATGCGCTACACATAAGTGAAACCATATGATAATTGACTCTCTCTGCTTGACTTATTTCAGCATAATCGATCTCTTTTTCTATGTTTAAAATTTTTTTTTAGATTTCACATGTAAGTGAGATCATACAGAATTTGTCTTTCTCTTTCTGATTTATTTAACCTACAATAATGCTTTCATTTCATCTATGTTGTTGCAAGTAGCAGGATTTCCTTTTTTAATGACTGAATTATATATATATATATATCTCATAACTCCTTGATGGTCACCTAGGTTGCTTGCATGTCTTGCTTATTGTTTATAATTGAGAAATATACATGGGGGTGCAAATATCTCTTTGACTTAGTATTTTTGTTTCCCTCACATATATTGCCAGAGGTGGGATTCCTGGATCATTTGGTTATTCTATTTTTAAATTTTTGAGGAAACTCCATACTGTTTTACATATTGGCTATACAAATTACAATCCCACAAATAGTGGGAATATTTCTCCTTCCCAGCACCAGCCTATGGCAGCTCCCTCCCCCTTCTGTTTATCTGATATCTGATATTTGCCTGAAGAATCGTAGCTCCTCCCTTCACGACTTCATGACTGCTGGAGATTTTCTGGTTGTAGAGATCCAGATGTATGTTTTTAAATCTCAGGCTGATTTCATGGGTGCTTGGCATGGTTTGGTAGATATCCAGCTAAATTCAGGGGACCAGTTGAAATAAGGTCCCCTACTCCTCTGCGATCTTGCCATCCCTATTTTGGGCATTTTAGCAATATTAATTCTTCCAATCCATGAACATGGGCTACCTTTCCATTTATTTGTGTCTGGTTCAATTTCTTTCATTATTCTCTTTAAATTTTCAGTGTAGAGATCTTTTGCCTCTTGATGAAATTTATTCCTAAGTATTTTGTTTCGATGCTGTTGCAAATGGGGTTGCTTTATTTATTTTTTTTTTGGGATGTGTTATTAAGTGCTTATTATCGGACATATATTTTGCAAATTTTTTTCCCATTCTGTAGGTTTTTTCTTTTATTGATTGTTCTTTTGCTCTGTGGAAGCTTTTTAGTCTGATATACTCCAGCTTATTTTTGCCTTTGTTGCTTGTGTTTTAGGTATATCCAAAAAATCATTGCCAAGACCAGTGTCAAGAAGACTTTTCCATGTTTTCTTCTAAGAGTTTTATGGTTTAAAATCTTACATTTAAGTTTTTAATCCATTTTGAGTTAATTCTTTTTTAAAATAAATTTTAAGGGTGCCTGGGTGGCTCAGTGGGTTAAGCCTCTGCCTTCGGCTCAGGACATGATCTCAGGGTCCTGGAATCAAGCCCCACATTGGGTTCTCTGCTTAGCAGGGAGCCTACTTCCCTCCCCCCCCCCCCCCGGCCACGCCTGCTCTCTGCCTACTTGTGATCTCTCTCCTCTCAATCAAATAAATAAATAAAATCTTTAAAAAATAAACTTTATTTCTTTTTTCCCCCAAATATGTTTATTTTATTTTTTCAGTGTTACAAGATTTATTGTTCATGCACCAAACCCAATGCTCCATGCAATACATGCCCTTCTCAATACCCACCACCAGGCTCGCCCAAACCCACACCCCCTCCCCTCTAAACCCCTCAGTTTGTTGCTCAGAGTTTGGTGGGAATGCAAGTTGGTGCAGCCACTTTGGAAAACAGTGTGGACATTCCTCAAGAAATTAAAAATAGAACTACCCTATGACCCTGCAATTGCACTACTGGGTATTTACCCCAAAGAAGCAGATGCAGAACAAAGGGCCACATATACCCCAATGTTCATAGCAGCAATGGCCACAATTGCCAAACTGTGGAAAGAACCAAAATGCCCTTCAACAGATGAATGGATAAGGAAGATGTGGTACATCTATACAATGGAATATTATGCCTCCATCAGAAAGGATGAATATCCAACTTTTGTATCAACATGGATGGGACTGGAAGAGATTATGCAGAGTGAAATAAGTCAAGTGGAGAGAGTCAATTATCTTATGGTCTCACTTATGTGTGGAGCGTAAGGAAAATCATGGAGGGCATTGTGAGAAGGAAGGGAAGGGTGAATCGGAGGGGGTGATGAACCATGAGGGACTGTGGACTCTGAGCAATAAACTGAGGGGTTTGGAATAAATTTTATTTCTTAAAGCATTTTAGATTCATAAAAAAATTGAGAGGAAGGTACACAGATTTATCATATACCCTCCCTCCCACCAGCTTATATACACAGCCTTTTCTATTATCAACACCCAGTACCAGAGTGGAACATGTGTTATATAGATGAACCTACCCTGCTGTGTCATTATGACCTGGAGGCCATGGTTTACCTTAGGGATCACTCTAATGGTGTATATTCTACAGGTTTTGTCAGATGTATGAATAATGTGTATCCATTATTATCATATCATACAGAGTACTTTCACTGCCCTAAAAGTCCCCCCAAATCCTCTGTGCTCCACTTGTTTATCCCTACCCACCCTGCAAACTGTGGCAGCACTGATCTTTCTACTGTCGCCATAATTAATTCTGTAGAGTGTTATAAGATAGGGGTGTACTCTCACCCTTTTATACATGAATACACAATTTTCCCAGCACCATTTATTGAAGAGACTATCATTTCTCCATTGAGTATGTTTAGCTCCCTTGTGAATTATTATTTGACTGTATATGCATGGGTTTATTTCTGGGCTCTTGATTCTGTTCTATTGGTTTGTGTGTCTGTTTTTTTTTTTTTTTAAGTTTTTATTTAAATCCCAGTTAGTTAATATACAGTGTAATATTGGCTTCGGGGGTACAATATAGAGACATTCAGCACTTCTATGTATTACCCTGTGCTCATGACTAATGTACCTTTAATACTGATCACCTATTTAACCCAACACCCACCACCTTCCCTCTAGTAACAATCAGATTGTTCTCTATATTAAGTCTTTCTCAGTTTGCTTCTTTCTCCTTCTTTTCCTTTGCTTTTTTTTTTGTGAAATCATATTGTATTTGTCTTTTTATGACTGACTTATTTCACTTAGCATGATATTTTCTAGCTCCATCTATGTTGTTGCAAATAGCAAGATTTTATTCTCTGATGGCTCAGTAATATTTCACATCTTTTTTAACCATTCAGCAATCCATGGATACTTGGGCTGTTTTCCGATAATTAGCTATTGTAGATAAAGCTAATGTAAATACTGGGGTATATGTATCCTTTTGAATTTGTATTTGTACTCTTTGGGTAAATACCTAGTAGGGCACTTGCTGAATTATAAGGTAGTTCTATTTTTAACTTTTTGAGGAACCTTCATACTGTTTTCCAGAGTGGCTACACCACTTTGCATTCCCACCAACAGTGCATGAGGGTTCCACTTTCTCCACTTCTTTGCCAATACTTGTTGTTTCTTGTGTTGTTGATTTATTTCTGGGCTCTTGGTTCTGTTCTACTGGTTTGTGTGTCTGTTTTTATGACAGTACCATACTGTTTTGAAAACTATAGCTTTTATAATATAACTTAAAATCAGAAAGTGTGATACTTCTCTCTTTGTTCTTCTCAGGATTGTTCTGACTACTTGGGGATTTTTATGGTTCTGTATAAGTTTCAGAATTGTGTTTTATATTCTTGTAAAAATGCCATTGGAATATTAATAGGGATTGCCTTGAATTTATAGATGGCTTTGAGAAGTATGGATATTTAACAATATTAATTCTTCCAATCCATGAACATAGTTCTTTTCCACTTTTTTGTGTCTTCAGTTTCTTTCGTTAATGTCTTTAAGTTTTCAATGTAGAGATGTTTCATTTTCTTGGTTAAATTTATTCCTAAGTATTTTATTGTTGTGATGCTATGGTAAATGGGATTGCTTACTTTATTTCTTTTTGGTTAGTTTGCTGTTAAATGCTTGCATTCATATAGAAACGCCACAAATTTTTTGTGTTAATTTTGCATTCTGCAACTTTGCTGGATTCACTGATTGGATATAACAGTTTTTTGAGTGGAGTGGAGAAGTAGGTTCCTTCTATACCTAATTTGCTAAGAATTTTTATAATGAGAGGTGCCTGAGTGGCTCAGTTGGTTAAGCGTCTGCCTTCGGCTTTTGTCAGGATCCCAGGGTCCTGGGATTGAGACCCGCATTGGGTTCCCCAATCAGCAGGGAGTCTGCCTCTCCTTCTCCATCTGCCTATCCCCTAGCTCATGCTGTCTCTCACACTCTCTCTTGCTCACTCTCATAAAAATAAATAAATAAAATCTTTAAAAATGTTTTTTTTATAATGAATAAGTGTCAAATTTTGTCAAGTACTTCTTTTTCATCTGCTGAGATGATCATATGGTTTTTTATTCTATTAATGTGATGTTTCACATTTATTTATTTGCATGTGGTGAACCCATTCTTGCATCCTGTGGATAAACTCCACTTCATCATAATTAATGATCCTCTTAATGTACTGCTGAATTTGGTTTCCTAGTATTTTACTGGGAATTTTGTATCTCTATTTTAGATGTGCATCAAGGATATTGGCTTGTAGTTTTCTTTCTTGGTAGTATCTTTTCGGGCTTCAGTATAAGGGTAGTACTGGCCTTATTCAGTGAGTTTGTGGGTATTTTCTCCTCTTTGATTTTTTTTAAGGAGATTTGGAGAAAGACTTGCATTAAATCCTCTTCAAATATTTGATAAAATTCACCAGTGAAGTTACCTGGTCCTGGATTTTTCTTCATTGGGAGATTTTTGATTACTGATTCAATCTGCTTATTAGTAGTTAGTCTGTTCACCCTTTCTACTTTTTCTGATTTAATCTTGATGGGTTATATGTTTCTTTTTTTTTTTACACTTTTTTATTTTTATTATTTTTTTCCCAAATATGTTTATTTTATTTTTTCAGTGTTACAAGATTAATTGTTCATGCACCACACCCAGTGCTCCATGCAATACATACCCTTCTCAATACCCACCACCAGGCTCGCACCACACCCCACCTCCTCCACTCCAAACCCCTGTTTGTTGCTCAGAGTCCACAGGCTTTCATGGTTCATTGCCCCCTCTGATTTCCCTCCATTCGCCCTTCCCTTCCTTCTCACAATGCCCTCCATGATTTTCCTTATGTTCCCCACATAAGTGAAACCATAAGATAATTGACTCTCTCTACTTGACTTATTTCACTCTGCATAATCTCTTCCAGTCCCATCTACGTTGATACAAAAGTTGGGTATTCATCCTTTCTGATAGAGGCATAATATTCCATTGTATAGAGGTACCACATCTTCCTTATCCATTCATCTGTTGAAAGGCATTTTGGTTCTTTCCACAGTTTGGCAATTGTGGCCATTGCTGCTATGAACATTGGGGTACATGTGGCCCTTTGTTCTGCATCTGCTTCTTTGGGGTAAATACCCAGTAGTGCAATTGCAGGGTCATAGGGTAGTTCTATTTTTAATTTCTTGAGGAATGTCCACACTGTTTTCCAAAGTGGCTGCACCAACTTGGATTCCCATCAACAGTGGAAGAGGGTTCCCCTTTCTCCACATCCTCTCCAGCATTTGTTGTTTACCGTATTGTTGATTTTGGCCATTCTAACTGGTGTAAGGTAGTATCTCAGTGTGGTTTTGATTTGAATCTCCCTGATGGCTAGAGATGATCAGTCAACAAAACAAACAGGAAACCCACGAAATGGGAGAAGATATTTACAAATGACACTACAGACCAAGGTCTGATATCCAAGATCTATAAAGAACTCCTCAAACTCAACACTCACAAAACAGATAATCACATCAAAAAATGGGCAGAAGACATGAACAGACACTTCTCCAAAGAAGACATACAAATGGCTAACAGACACATGAAAAAATTGCCTATAGTTTTATTGAGGTTCTCTCATATGTAACTTTATTTAAAAGCTTCTTTCAAAATTCTTTCATTGGTTTTAACTTCTACATTGTGTTTGACTTCTACCATTTAATTATGATGTGTCTCAGTGTAGTCCTACTCAGATTTAACCCGTTTGGGTTCTTTTGGACTTTATGGATCTGGATGTACTCTACTCTTCTCAGATTTGTGAATCTTTCAACCATTTTTACTTTAAATATACTTTCTGTCCCCTTCTTTTTATCTTCTCATGCTGGAATTACCATAGTGTGGATATTGTTTCTTTCGATTGTGTTCCATAAGTCCTGTAGGTTTTTCTTACTCTTTTCCATTCTTTTTTTTTTTTAAGATTTTATTTATTTATTTGACAGAGAGATTACAAGTAGGCAGAGAGGTAGGCAGAGGGAGAGGGGGAAGCAGGCTCCCTGCTGAGCAGAGAGCCCAATGTGGGGCTCAATCCCAGGACCCTGAGATCATGACCTGAGGTGAAGGCAGAGACTTAACCCACTGAGCCACCCAGGCACCCTTCTTTTCCATTCTTTTTAACTTTTGCTCCACTGACTAGAGAATTTCAAATGTCCTGGTTTCTAGGTCATTGATTCTTTCTTCTGCATGATGGAGTCTTCTTTTGAAGATCCCTACGAATTCTTCATTTCATTAATTGTATTTTTTAGCTCTAGGGTTTTGTTGGATTTCTTTTGATGCTTTCTATTTTTTTGTGTGTTGAATTTCTCATTTTACTCATGCATTGTTGTCTTAAGTTCATTTAGTTTTCTTTCTGTTCTTGCAGTTTACTTCTTTAATAAGATCATTCTGAAGTCTTTGACATTCATAGTTCTCCATTTCTTTTGAGTCGGTTATGAAAATTTTACTAGTTTCTTTTGGTGGTGTCATGTTTACCTGTTTTTTTTTGTGATTCTTGTAATTCTTTACCTGTGTTTTTTTGTGATATTTATGTTAGTATCTGCATGTTGGAGTAAGTGATTTCCTTTTCCAGACTTTCTTTACTCATTTACTTTGGCAAAGATAGTTGTTCACCAGCCAGCTAAGTTGGAGTTTCTGGATGTGTCTGCTGTCATGTCCTTGGACAAGTGAGGCTTGTTATTAGGATCTATTTTAGGGAAAAGCCACTGACTGAGCTCTGAGATCAGGGGTTTGGTGCTAGTGGCTGAGAACAGGTGGATAGGACTGTTGGCTTAGTTATCTCCCCAAGTGAGACAGTGGGATGGGTCTGCAGTTGCTTGGGTTCTCCGGTCAGGCTTACTAGATGGTTGGGATTGATACTGTATGCAGTAGGAGGTGGGGATCTGAATTAGTTTTCCTTCCCTGGTGTGGTAGCAGAATAAACACTAGGATTGGGATGGCTTATTGCTTGGGGACCTGAATCAGAAAAGACTATGTACTGGATTCCCTGGCCAGACAGGGTCAGTGGTTTTGCTCTGCAGATGGAAAAAGCCATGGGCCATTCCCCACGACACTGTTGAAGTGTCACCATCAACAGGGCTGGTGGATGGCTTAAGAAGTCTCCTGTGCACTCCAGTAAGTTTCCCTGGTAGGGGAAGCTGGAAGTTCAGCGATAGGTAGGGCTATGGATGGATTTCCTTGCCTGCGCAGGGCAGCAGAACCAGCTCCAAGACCAAGAAGGTTTTATTTGTGATCTCTGCTCAATTCAGCCCACACCCTGATTTCCCTGGCCAAAAGGTGTCACTAGCTTTGCTCTGCACATGATCACCTCTGCATGCCAGAATATCTTTTCAAGTGTTGCTAGGCTATGCAGTTTTCTGGTGTTCCAGCTAGGTTTTCTGGTTAAGTGGGCAAGCAGTTATGCTCAGCAGTGGGTGGGGCTATGAAAGAACTCCTGCCTGGACAGAATAGAAGGTCCAGCTCCAAACAGTCTTCCAGGTGTTCCTGGTCAGGCTTTCTGGTCAGAGGGGCTGGGAGCTACACTCAGCACAGTGTGTTGTTGGGTGTGGGGGTTGGAGACTAGGAATTAGTTTGACTAAGCAGAGCACGGGAACTAGCTCTAAGGCCAGAAAGGTTCTTTGTGGTATTAAATCAAGCCAACTTGCTCCCCAAATTTGCTGACTGAATGGTGCCTCTGGCTTTGACCTGCAGATGATCAGGTCCGTCTGCTATACTCTCTGCTCAAGTGAGTATTGAGAGTGAGAACACCTAGAGCAGCTTCTAGGTGTTCTGGAAAGACTTTCTGGTCAGGTTGGGCTGGGAGTTACGTTCAGCATTGACCTGGACTATGACTCAGCTCCCACTCCTGGGTAGGAGCAGACCAGGCTCCAGGGCCCTACAGAACATTTATTGAATGACTAAAGAAGAAACAGGGACTCAGGGCTGGTTTTCCTCTGTTCCTCCAGGATTTTTTCTTAATCTCATCTGTTCTGCATCCCTGGCTTAGCTCAAACAACAATCCACCTGCTTGACTGTAATTGCACCCACAATTTCAGCTATGTGAGACTTTACTCCCATATTTCTTTTCCTTTACTATAAGGGAAAACCCTAGGTTCTTCAAGCCCTGGCACAAATTTTGCCTAATCAGAAGCCATTTCATTTAATTTACAGCATTTCTATCTTTTCCAGTTCAACACCATATGGGTAGTTAAGTTCCCTGACACCTTTGAATTCTGTGAAGTCACAGACCTCATCAGTATATGGCACAGTACTGCTATTTTACCACTGAGGAGGTTTGGGAAAGGCAGAAAGGCAGATCAGCTCCAGAGCCTTGGAGTGTGTAATAAACAACAAAACAACAACAACAACAACAACAACAACAACAACAACAACAAACCATGTGCTTTTCATACCATGGGGTGTGTGATGGTTTATTCGTTACAAAACAGTATTTCGTAGGTTGGTCACTAGAACCCTTGTTAGTGCCTCAGGAAGTTTGGGTCCTGAGAGAGAAGGATCCTCTAAGATAGGGAAGGGTGGCTGTGATCAGATACCCCATTAACTTGGGGAGCTCAGATTCAGAAGATTTCAGAGGCCATCACTTCATAAACCCTTGATCGAAGGACTCAGAAATGATGGAAAGTCTGTGATCAAAATCTTACAAAAGACAGACCATGGGGTGGTGCTGAACCATATCTGTGTGTCTCAGAAGATTGTCTTGTGAAGCTCAGACTGAAAAGATCCAAGGAGGACAAGAGAACTCTTTTCAGGACACACACAACAGAGTGATGAGGATGAGTAGATCGTATTCTGAGAGCTCAGAATAAGTTGAGGCTATTGAGGAGAGTGGAGGGACAACAAAGGGTCCTTTAATATTGCATGAGAGCAAGGAGAACAATGGCTACATAGATGCACTGGAACGTCTGGCAGAGAACCATCCTCCAGTTGCAAAGGGCATTGGTAGGTCCACAAGGGAAGAAGGAAGAAGGAGCGAGGCAGCACCGAGAGGCTGTGCATGTGGTCTCCTGACCCCAGGAGATGCCATGGGCATGATGTGACCCCAGAGATGACATCATGCACCTGCACAGGTCATCAGAGAGGTGGATCACGGGAGAGGTGCATGAAGCGTGGGGCTGGATGAGACCCAGAGTCTGATGTCGACCCTGGGAAAGGGCCTGTGAGTCATTTGACAGGAGGAGATGAGCATCAGGAGCTGGCACAGGCTCACTGGGGACAGGCCACGTCAGACACATTGTTTTCTTCTCCTCCTTCTCATTACTACTATTATTATGGATTTATCGTCTGATTTTCTTCCTCCCCCCGTTGTTTCCATTAAGACTCGGAGGATAACACAGATGGAGCTGGAAGTTGGATGGATGTCTGACACCGGAATTGACAGAATCCAGACCCACAGCAGTTCAGGAATCTGGAAGGCAGTGCTGTGCGGCAGTTGGCAGTTCAAAGTGGATACATACGTAGCTTCCTTCCTGTGGCTGTTGTGAAAATTGCACGCAATAAAGTGTATTAAGCACTTCATTAAGCACATAGGTATTTATGTAGCCAATAAATGGTTTTGACTTCTGTCACCCCCAAGGGCATCAGGTAGAAGAAATACCATTATTTCCATCTTTTGAAAGAAGAAACGGAAGCATTGGGATATTAAATAACTTGCCCAAGAGATTAAGTAATAGCCAGTGAGTGGGGGACAAAGGATTGTATTCATATTTCCAAGATGTTCTGGGCTTTCACCAAAGAGCAAATTTGGCCCAAACCCCAAACATACAAGCCTTTCATGTGGAGAGTGGGAGGCACTCATGTGTGCATCTGTAGACACAAAAGTGCTTTATCCTGGCAGGAACAATATGGATACATACAGGGGAGTGATGCTTACCAGGTAACAAACTCTCTTGCTGATCAACAACAATTTCTAACTCCTTTTGAACATATTATCAAGACT
>JAPYYJ010002896.1:0-12197 GCA_028533885.1 Nasua narica | reverse complement strand
AACTCAGGATGGGGAAACATTTTCCTAATAAGGAAAAGATCAGGGCAATATTATATTTTTCATGTGTAACTCCAGAGGCTAAAACGTGGTAGAAAAACCACCAAAAGAAAATAATATGATACAAAGATGTTACACCCAACAGAGATGTCAATATCTTACTAGGGCAAAAGGAGGATATTTGTAGATAATGAAGAGTTTATCACCCATGAATCTCATTTAAAGAAGATATTTGAGTAAGGACTCTAACCAACATTTTTCTTTAAATCTGTACAATGAGGAAAAATTTTGAAAAGAAATAAGTGATGAGTGATGAAATATGTGAAATATATAGCAATACCTAATTTACATAAATATCTATGAATATACATATAAGTAAATATAAAATAATATTGGCAATATAATATAACTTAATAAAATATAGACTAAGCATTATAAGGGAATTTTTAATTTTTTCAATTTTTATGTTTTTATTTTATTTTACTTTTTTATTGATTTTATTTTAATTTTTAATTTTATTTTTTATTTCATCTATATAATAGATAAAATATGATCTACGTAAGTAAATATAGATATTGATACTGAGGGAGGAAAAGAAAATAGAAGTATTTTGAAGATCTCACTCTGAGAATAACGCAAAGTGATAGTAGAACATAACTGTGGGGGACAATCAGAGTTTTGGTTTTTAATTAAACAAGAAAAACATGTGTTTGTCAGAAATATAGACCCTTCTCAGAATTTTCCCAAGTATCATGACTAATAAAACAATCCAACCCATTACCTGATTTATTTTGTCTTCATAGCACTTATTACTTGACATTTTATTGTATATTTATTTGCTCTTTTCTTCACTAGAATACCTAGAATATAAACTCTACTATGGCAGGGTCTTATCTATTTTGTTCAATGTTTTACTCCCATGCCAGGAAGAAACAATAAGTAGTAGGTAATCAATAAATATTCACTGAATAAATGCATGAGTTCCAGGCTAAGAAAGTCAAAAATTAATGGAATGAAGAAGGACATTAAATTTTCCAAGTTGGCAATGGGAAATATAAAATCAATAGTAATTTGACCAAACCAGGAAAAAAAGAATCAAAATGCAAAAAAGGATATAACTAACATAAATTCAAATGTAAAGTAACAAACAATAATAAAAGCCATATTCTATTTATAAAAAATACATTAGGCTTCCGATTTCAATTCCAACATGCACAAATCCTGGAAGTTATCACCCTCATTCATTCTTATACTAAGGAAGCCTGGACAAACTGAAAGTCAATGCCTTTTCTAGAACATATAAGAGAACAGAAGCTACAGAACAAACTGCCTCCTAGAAACCTGGACAGACAGGTGCATCCAGAGAGCCATAGCTGGGAAACCGTAAACCAGTAGGAACAATCTCATGGAACTCTTGATCAATTGTTGCGACAATGAAAAACCCCTGGAATCTCAGTCTTGGGGGTGCCCACACTTTCATGGGCTTTACTTCCACGAACCTTACCACAGTGAAGATCCTAAGTTTCCTTTTTTTTAAATTTAAATTCAATTAGCCAACGAATAGTACATCATTAGTTTCAGATGTAGTGTTCAATAATTTATCAGTTGTGTATAACACCCAGTGCTCACCACATCATGTGCCACCCTGAAGATTCTGCTGTGGATCAGGGGAGGGGATGGGGATGAAAAGACAAACCACAGACTGGGAGAAAATGTTCGCTAAACACGTATCTTATACAGGACTTGTCTCCAAAATATATGAAGAACACCTAACATTTAACAATGAGTAAAGAAATGATCTACCTGAAAAATGGGTGAAAAACCTGACAGATATCTCATCAAAGACATACAAAGAAGCGTACATAAAGATGCTCAAAATCATTTGTCCTAAGGGAGTTGCAAATTAAAAGAAGAATGCGGTGCCACAGTACAACACACACACAAATGGCAAATTAGAAAAAAAAAAAAATCACACTGCTAACTACTGACCAGGATGTAGACCAACAGTAACTCCCCTCACTGCTGGTGGGATTGCAAGATGAATACAATTTGGTAGTTTCTCATAGAGTTAAACAGCATCTTACCCTATCATCCAGAAGTCACTTTCCTAAATATTTAAGCAATTAATTTGAAAACTTATAGTCACACACAAGAAAACACAAAAGCACTGCACCTGAAAATTTACAGTGGATTTACTTATAATGGCCCAAGACTGGAAACAACTAAGATATCCTTCAATAGGTAAATGGATGAACTATGTTACAACCATACAATGGAATGCTATTCGGGATGACAAGCAATTGGCTCTCAAGCCATGAGAAGATGTGAATAAATCTTAACTGCATATTGGCAAGTGAAAAAAGCCAACCTGAAAAGATTACTTTCAACTATATGCCGTTCTGGAAAGCAAACTCATAAGACAATAAATACTTTAATGGTCATCAGTGGGTGAGGTGGGAGGTTTTTAGTGGGAGGACTGAACACAGAGGGCACAGGGAATTTTTATGTAGTGAACTCTTATGTTTGATACTGGAATGGTGGATTCATGATAATACACATTTGTCAAAACTTATGGACTTCTAGGTTCAATACTGGACTTTGATATATACAAAAATGTGGACAAGAGGCATTTCGGAGTTCAGAGGGTCCCAGAATGGAATGCAGGGTGGGACAAGAGAATCTGTTTTACCCATGTATGAAACAGTTTTACTGAAGGAGGTGGGGGGTGGGGGAGATACTGACTTAAGTGACTTTGGAAATGAATGGAATCTTTAAGACTAAGAGCAAAAAGTATTCTACAAAGCATTATACTTTGACAAAATTGTGTCTTACCGAGATATGAGCTAACAATTTTGGAAACATCAACATACGTATTTGAATCGAACTGTGGTTATAACTGTAATTGGATAGTGGATTGAGGAAACAGTTTTTCACTGTGGAGTAGAATAAACAAGTAGAAACAGAAAACCAAGCAGAGGAGGACAGATTGATCCCTATGGTAATGGATTAGAGATGGACATGAATATGAAGTCTTGTTGAACTAAATACAGATATAGATGGCACACATAGAAATATTTACAGATATGTGTATACACCTATTCATATCTTGATGGAAGGACAGAGCCCTTCTGGAGGGAGGGAGAAATATACATCATATTGTGTAACTTCTAAATTCATTACTGATAATACCGAAACACAGGTTCTGTGTGTGCTATATACCAGGGAGGGATGAGATAATTTGAGAATTGCAGGGGCAGGTATTAAAGTTAGGAAACCCAAAAGTGATTTCAAATCTAAAGGAACCTCAGGCAAGGAAAGAAAGCAAAGAAAAGAAAAAAGAAAAAAAAAAAAAAAGAAAAGAAAAGAAAAAAAGAAAAGAAAAGAAAAGAAACCTCAGGCAATAGAAAAATATCATATCATGCTGGGCACATCCAGAAAAATGAAGGATCGATGCATCCCCACAGAGAACTTCTCCAGGCTGGGTCATCTTAATAATATTCACCAATACTCTGTACTAATGGACCAAAGAACTCTCAACAGAGTTAAGCTACATCCACTATTTTTCAAACCTGTTAAGTCATGGATAAGGAAACGAGATCCATGATGTTTGGTCCTTTCCTAGTTTCTTTGAATAAGAAAATCATCAAAATCCCAAAGTCCAAAAGAAAGAGACAATTACTAGTGGGGTTGGTGGGGACTTATTCACTGACATGACTGTGACATTGCACAATTTTCTGCTTCTCTTTGTATCAGATTCCTCTTGAATACAATGAGAGCGTTAATACATAACTGAAGGTTGCTCTACATTTAAATTTTTTGCCAGTAAAATAAATGGATACATTTTATGACCAGCTGTTTAAGAGAAATGGAATTCCAAAGGGCCAATAACTAACATGAAAGGTACTCAACCTCTCTTGTAATTAAGTAAACAAAAATTAAAAGCACAAGGGAAAAGGTTAAGACTCACAATATTGATATTTTTATAGCTTGACAATGTCAAGAGTTACCTAGTAAGTAGGAATATAGGAACTTCCATATACTGACAATAGAAGTATAGATTGTTACAATAATTTTAGACAATAGTAGGCAATTCTAATACAGTTTTGGGATATGTCTGACCTGTGACCCGTCAATGCTAGTACCTGATATGCATCTAAGAGAAACTCTCACATGTCCACAGGAGTCATGCACAAGCATTAGCAGATGTAACAAAAACTGAAAAAAAAATCTAATTCTGTGCTGCCCAGTACTGACCACATGTGGCTTTCAAATTCAAATTTTAGGGGAACCTGGGTGGCCTAGTCAGTTAAGAGTCAAACTTGATTTTAGCTCAGGTCATGATCTCAGGGTTGTAAGATTGAGCCCCATGCTGGGCTCCACGCTCAGTGCAATCTGCCTGTCCCTCTCCCTCTGCTTCTCCCCTCGCTATCTCTCTCTCAAATAAATAAATAAAATCTTTAAATTGTTTAAAATTTTAAATCACTAAATTAAAATAGAATAAAATCAGTTACTATGTTGTACCAATTAAATTTAAAGCGCTCAATAATCATCTGTGCATTGATATCATTGTAGAAAATGCTATTGGACATTGCTGATCTAAATTACTGTGGATAATTAAATGGATAAATCGTTTCTCAACTCAGATATATTTATACAATGAAATTGAAAAATATTAGAGACACATGTGCCAATAAGTACAAATCTCATAAATATAATGTTGAATGATAAAGTAAGTTTAGTTGAGATTTATGCAGATATATATGTAAATATATATACATGTATGCATATATAATAGCATTTATATAAGGTTTCTTTTAAATTACTTAAATTGGTATGTACTGCTGAGTTGAAATATATAAAATAATAGGTAAGCAAAAAGATACATGAAATCGAATATTCAAATTTCAGAATATTAGCCATCTTCTAACAAAGAGGGAAAGTAATAGAAGACAGAAGTCTAGGCACTTCTAGAACATTTGTAAAAATATTATATTTTATCCTAGGTGTTGGTATATTTTATCCTAGGTAAAATAATCTCATATTTTTTATCTTTTTTATACATAAGATGATTCATTAACATGAAATTAAACAAAATGAGAAGTGTAAAATTGTATGGATAATGTAATATCAAACTGCAAATCTGAAAACTCTTTATATAGATAGAGACAATTTTGTAGGGATCCCTCATCTAAATAAATAAAGTCTACACTGGGCACCTGGGTGGCTCAGTGGGTTAAAGCCTCCGCCTTCGGCTCAGGTCATGATCTCAGGGTCCTGGGATCCAGCCCCGCATCGGGCTCTCTGCTCAGCGGGGGTCTGCTTCCCCCTCTCTCTGCCTGCCTCTCTGCCTACTTGTGATCTCTATCTCTCTCTCTGTCAAATAAATAAAATCTTTAAAATAAATAAATACAGTCAGTCTATACCAGCCTTTATCTCTGCATTGTAAGTTAGGCATCCTTATCCCTACTTCGAGAAAACCAAGGCTAAGAGCTAGAGTTTCCCCCAGTTCATGACGTTAATAAGCAGCAGAACCTCGATTCAAACCCTTTTGTGGGTCAATAAAGTCAGACCTTTTCTATAACATGCAGATATACGTATTTACTGAGGTTTGATGAGAAAAGCACTATGAATATAGTTATGGGCAGCATTATGGTCTAGTAAGTGTTAGTATCATCCATTAGTATCATCCTTGTAGTATGCACCACAGATGTGAAAATACTTAGTTTGATATTCACAAAAGATCTTGTAATAATAGTTTCTCTATTAACATACAGGGAAGTTGAAAATTAAAATGATTATCAGCAGTTAATATATTCTTACATACATTTTAGCACTAACTTATAGTGTAGATGGGGGGAAAAGACCCTCAGTATTGTGAAAAATTATTTATAATAACCTCTATAAAGATATAAGCTGGTTTTGTGTTCCATAAAATTCAGGGATCTATAACTGAAAATTCTAACGTAAATGTTGGATCAAAGATGGCAACTCTGAGGATGTGATATGTAAATTAAAAGACAAGAAAGAGCCAGAAGCAAGTAGAGGGAGACAATAAGAGCATCCCAGGGCTTACTTATTATGCAGGGGATTATTGAACGTCTTTATGTAATTTTATTATATATGTACGCATTCCTGAATAAAAATGTTTGGCTCTTAAAAACTTTATTAATTATGACATTAATCTGTATATTCAAATTTAATTTGCCTTTGGTGGCAATTGGAGTTGTCAGAGGTAAAAGTAGATGGGAAGAAGATGGTGGCAGCAAAAATAGGGAAAATTACAATTATTGAATGGTAATTAAATGGCAAGACTGTTGTACAAGGCGACTGATAGGATATGGCAGAAGAATGTTCCAAGTTTTTTATGTGAACAGGGATGGTGCCACTTCTTGAAATGTGGAACATGAGATTAAGTGAAGTTTTCTTAAAGATCACAACCTCTATCATGGACATCTGGGAAACTGGGACCCGAATCATTTCTTTTTTCCTTGCACACCATTTTGTCTCTCATTATATATAAACTATATCACCCACACATCCATACACATCCACACATACAGCAGATATTAGCATCAGAAATGTGTTTCATGTAGAACAGTATTGTCGAAGGAATTTTGAGAAATAAATTATTTCTTACTCTCATGTCAAAGATACAACTCATGCAAAAGTAGCCAATTCAAAGAGCTCCCAGTAGCCAAAGCTGGAACACTTATCACAATGAAATAAAGAAGAATTATATGTACAAAATATTCATGAGTTTATAATAATATAAATTAATTAATGACTAAAGAAATACATGGAGAGGGGCGCCTGGGTGGCTCAGTGGGTTGAAGCCTCTGCCTTTAGCTCAGGTCATGATCTCAGGGTCCTGGGATCAAGCCCCACATTGGGCTCTCTGCTCAGCGGGGAGCCCGCTTCCCCCTCTCTCTCTGCCTGCCTCTCTGCCTACTTATGATCTCTTTCTCTCTGTCAAATAAATAAATAAAACTCTTAAAAAAAAAAAATACATGGAGAGGAGTCAGATCTCCCATGCAGGATTCCAAATGATTTGGGTAGATACGTCACTTTCAGGGAAATGATGTCTGAATCCTCATTCCTTAGGTGTGAGCTGCACACAGTGACTCCCTTCCAAAGTGTACAGTATGGAAACAGGGAAAACACAGTACGTTTCAGTGAAGAAACCTGACAAACCTTTGTCAAGTGCTAAAGGTCCAATCAAGAGTATTTAGTCATATTGAGAGCATGCACCCTTGACATGAAGTGATGAAAATGGCCTTTTCCCTTTGTAATATTCTCCCCTAAAACATCATAACCCATTCTAATCATGAGAGAAAAATCCAATAAATCCAAACTGAGGGACATTCTACAAAATATCCAGTATTCCTCAAAATTCTCAAGATCACTAAAAACAAGAAATGTCTAAGAAACTGTCACAGCCAAGAGATGCCTAAGGAGACATGACAATGAAATGTAATGTACTATCCTGGATGTAATCCTGGAACAGATAGTAGGTAAAAAATAAGGATATCTAAATAAAATATGGATTAGTTAATAATAATGTACCAGGAACTAAAACTATTCAAGTATTCTAGTATAAAATGTTAATTATACAGGAAACTGGGTGTCAGTATATGGAAACTCTATAGTATCTCCATATTTTTTATGTATAAAAACTGTCCTAAAATGGTTTATTTTTTTTTAATTTAATTTTATTTTTTTTATTTTCCCCAAATACTTTTATTTTTTCAGTGTTGCAAGATGAATTATTCATATAGAAAAACAGCAAAGAATTCAAGATTTATGTGTTAACAATTAATACTGGACTTAATTCAGGAAGTATGTGGGACGGTGTCATGGAAAATTTCTCAGTAGGTAGAACTCCTGAGATGATTTATCAAGGGCTGCAAGAAGTTTCACTTAGGATGGTTATGGATTCCAAGCAAGAGGACAGTGTATTGTATATATGCACTGCCTGAGATTCAAGAAATACCCGGAAATGTCTATTTAATAATAGAATGGATACACCAGAAGGAACAAATTGTTTGAGGCTGGGGAGCTTGTGAAAAAAAGGACAAAAAGGACAATAAGGGCAGAGATGACAATAGAGGGTATATATACCATCCAAAGCAGTCTAGTAGTAATTAGCCTTTGGGTCCTTTCGGCTCTTGTGAGAAAACTAGAGACCAGAGGGTGAAATTAAAGCTGATGAGTGGCTACTCTAAGGCAGCAGATGTGAGATATAAAAAACTCAGAAGCACAAGGGAATATAAAATAGTCTCTGTAACTATTCAAGGCATGATAACAGGATAGCATGTTGAAACAAAATGACATTTCTCACTAGCGGGATGCAGGCAAGGCTAATAACTTATTAATGTTTTCATGTTTTTATACATCTCTAGAAGCTTGTTAAAGGTCAGAGCCAGAACTTCATAATTGAATTCAGAACAACAGGAGCAGTTGCTCTAGCTTGAAATGTACAAATAAACCCCAACATTGAGGAAGAGATTTTAATAGATTCATTCAAATATGAAATTTAATCTATGAAGTTTAAGATTTCAGCATTTTGAAATTTACTAAAACTTATGTTATCAAAACCTAAAGAGGAAAAGAGCTAAAGAGCTAAATGGGAAATGAAGATTTTCATTCCTGCTGCACAGTAATGAGTGGCCCACATCATTGAATCAGTGGAGAACACATGAGATCTTCAACTTCCACCTCCACCTGGTGAGAGAGAGATATCCATCCATCTTCTAGCTAGAGTGGAGTGAGTAGAGGCCTTGCGGAGAGTCAGGACTTTTAACAGCACCCAGATATAACAAGGCCAGACCCCTTTTCATGTCAATGGAAGCCCTGTGGGAAATAGTAATAAGACATTCTTATCCTTCCAGACAGGATAGTATAGTAGACATCTAATAAACAGCTGTGCCCCTTCCTCAACTGAGCAGTAACAAAGAACTTTTCCCCCAGGTGTCAACAGATGCTGAATGGGAACATACATGATCTTCCCCTTCTATGTCAGTAAGGAGTCCGTGCCTGCAGTACCTTCCCTTGATGGGTCAGTGTCATAGAAGGCAAGCTAAAACAGAAGATTTAAATAAGATTGAGAGACTCATAGCATGATATGTAAAACACCATGGCTTCTATCAAAAATCACCTGTCATAAAAAAATCTGGACAATCTCAACCTAAAGAAGGAAAATAGTCCATAAATGCTCATACCCAGATAACAGAGCTAATATGTTACCTGCAAGGATTTTAAGGAGGCCCTCATACAAATACCTCAATGAGCTTTATGAACATACTTGAAAAAAAATGAAAAAAAAAAAAGTCTTAACAAAGAAGTAGAAAGTCTCAGCAAAGAAGTGAAAGATGTAAAGAAAACACCAAATGGAAATTCTAGAACTTGGAAATGCAATATGTAAAATAAAACTTTCAACACAAGAATGAGGGGACAGGAAAAAAATCACTGAAATTGAAGACAAAAAATATATAAATTATCCAAACTGAACAAATGAGAAAAAACAAACTGAAAGTAAAAAATTTTCCCAACTTGATATACATATTTAATGTAACTCTTATACAAATCTCAGCAAGTTTTTTTTCAGAGACATAAACAAGCCTTTTCTAAAATGTTTACAGAAAAAAAATACCAAAGTATCAAAAACAATCATTACAAAAAATAAAGTGGAAGGAATCACTCTTTACCTACAGTAATCAAGACTGTGTGCTATTAGTGGGGAAAAGACGCATAGATCAATTGAACAGAAGAGTACCACAAAATAGTTCTATACAAGTTGAGCCCACTATTTTTGGACAAAGTCATAAAAGCAATTCAGTGTAAGAGGAACATTTTTTTTCAACAAATAGTCCTGTTGGTCCTCATTCTTAGCAATTTCCCAGGTCAAATCTGAAACTCACCCCCATAGGAGAGGGCAAGGAGAGACTGAAGAAAGAGGCTGGCCATTCCAGATCGGCACGTGGTAGTTTTAATAAGCAAGGGAACTTACACATAAGGCCTGTCTTGCATTGCTGCAAGATAATTAGATTTCCACACCTGCCTGCTGAAATCTTAAAAAAGTTTAAATAGTGGCTCTGAGTGCAGTCACAATACACCATCCAGATGGTCTCAACAACACCTTTCTCTCTCAAGGCTGCATCCTTGAAAATGGTTTCCACTGTGGGAATGGAGGGAGGAACATATATCCCAGAGTAACCCCTTAAGAAGGAGTGAGAAGCCTCGAATTGCCTGGATCCAGTTCAAAGACCAACTGACAGTAACATTTTCTTGATGACTTCTACTGGCATGTTCCACAGCAATTAGATATTGATAGGCAACAAAGAAAGATTGATCTAATATTTAATGTCCTATAAAAATTAATTCAAAAGCGATGGGGCAACTGGGTGGCTCAGTAGGTTATGCATCCGGCTCTTGGTTTCAGCTCAGGTTATGATCTCTTGGTCATGAGACTGAGCCCCATTTGGGTTCAACACTCAGCGTGGAGTCTGTGTGAGACTCTTTCTCCCTCTGCTCCTCCCCTAGCTTGTGTGCTCTTGCTTTCACACATAAATAAATAAACAAACAAACAAACAAATAAATTAATTAATTAAAAAAAAACTGATCATAGGTTTAAATGCAAAATGAAACTACGGAGTATTTGGGGAAAAAATACTTGGGGATAAAATCTTGCAAACCTTGGGCGTGATGAACAGCTTTCAGCCTCACATCAAAATCACGATCCACAAAACAAAATTTATAAAAAAACATTTTAAATTATACTTTGTGAAAGTTAAAAATGTTTGCTTTGTGAAAACCATGCTAAGAGAATGAAAAGAGAAGGTATTTGAAAACCACACATCTGGAAAAGGACTCATATCAGGAATACATCAGGATCTCTCAAAACTCAGTGGTAAAGAATAAAGAAATAAATTTATAAAATAAGAGCCAACTCTATCCAATTAGAAAATTGGTAAAAATACCAATCTCATTAGAGCGAATAAATCTTTGACCTTTAACAACAACAACAAAAAAAGGGTAAAAAAACACGAATATATATTTCAATGAAGGGGATATTCAGATGGCAAATAAGAGTGTGAGAACATACTTAGCATTCACCAGTCATTATGGCAACAGAGAGTAAGGCCATGATAACATATCCCTATCCATTAAAATTGCTAAAAACATAAAAACAAACAAAAACACTGATAATACCTAAATGTTGGCAAAAATGTAGAGAAACTATATTATACATACACTGCTGATGGCAATGTAAAATAGTCCAATCATGCTAAAAATAGGATGGTGAGTATGTTTTTTTAATGTAAATATACGTGTATCATATGATGTAACAATCACACTTCCAGACGTTTCCCCAGAGAAAATAAATACTTATGTCCTCATAAAATTCAATACAAGAGCGTTCATGGAAGCTTTATCTGTACTATGCAAAGTCTAGAAAAAAATTTCCCATAAAAAACTTCAGTAGATTCATAGCATGAAATACTATGCAGTAAGAAAAAGAAAATTAAGGGACACCTGGGTGGCTCAGTCAGTTAAGCGTCTGCCTTCAACTCAAATCATGATACCAGGGTCCCGTGATGGAGTCCCGCATAGGGTTCCCTGCTCAGCGGGGAGTCTGCTTCTCCCTCTGTCCCTCCCTTGTGTCTCTCTCAAATAAATAAATAAAGTTTTTAAATTTTTTTATTTTTTAACTTTTTAAAAGATTTTATTTATTTATTTGACAGAGAGAGAGATCACAAGTAGGCAGAGAGGCAGGCAGAGAGAGAGGGGGAAGTAGGCTCCGCACTGAGCAGAGAGCCCAATGTGGGGCTCGATCCCAGGACCCTGAGATCATGACCTGAGCCAAAGGCAGAGGTACCCAGGTGCCTCACCTTAAAAATTTTTAAAAGAGAAAACAGGGGCACATGCACCCGAATGTTTATAGCAGCAATGTCCACAATAGCCAAACTATGGAAAGAACCGAGATGTCCATCAACAGATGAATCGATCAAGAAGATGTGGTATATATATACAATGGAATACTATGCAGCCATCAAGAGAAACGAAATCTTGCCATTTGCAACGACGTGGATGGAACTAGAGGGTATTATGCTAAGCGAAATAAGTCAGTCAGAGAAAGACAATTATCACATGATCGCTCTGATATGAAGAATTTGAGAGGCAGGGTGGTGGGCTGTGGGGGG
>JAPYYJ010002895.1:0-12198 GCA_028533885.1 Nasua narica | reverse complement strand
AACCCTGTGCTGTTTTATAGGAGCATTTAGGCCGTTCACGTTGAGAGTGATTATTGAAAGATATGTGTTTATTGACATCATGTTGCCTGTGAAGTCCTTGTTTCTATAGGTGGAAAATTTCTGTTCTAAGTCTCTCATGAGTTCTTTCTGCTTTTATAAAACCCCCTTTAATATTTCCTGGAGTGCTGGCTTGGTGGTCACACACTCTTTTAATCCTTGCCGGTCTTGGAAGCTCTTTATCTCTCCATCCATTTTGAATGTCAGCCTTGCTGGATAAAGTATTCTTGGCTGCATGTTCTTGTCGTTTAGTGCCCTGAATATATCATGGCAGCCCTTTCTGGCTTGTCAAGTTTCTGTGAACAGGTCTGACATTTTTCTGATGGGATTTCCTCCGAATGTAAGGAATCTCTTTCCCCTAGCTGCCCTCAGGACCTCCTGTCTAAAATTATAGAGTTGAACATTTTAATATTATGTGTCTTGGTGTTTTTCTAGTTTCATTGATCCTGGCAGGTGTCCTTTCTGCCTTTAGGACATGAACACTTGTTCCATTCCCCAGATTGGGGAAATTCTCATGTGGAATTTGGTCAGGTATATATTTTTCTCTTCTGTCTTTCTCTACCCCCTCTGGGATGCCAGTGATTCTGATGTTGCAACGTTTCATGTTGTCATTTATTTCCCTAAGTCTGTTCTCATGATTCTTAAGCAGTTTGTTCCAGCTCTCCTCCTTACCTTTCACCTCAACCATTTTATCCTCTAGATCACTAATTTTATCCTCTGTCTCCACAACTCTAGCTGTTAGACTATTTAGATTGGACTGGATCTCATTAATAGCCCTTCTTACCTCTGCTATACTGGACCTCATTTCTGCCCTTAGCGATTCTATAATGTTTTCCTCCATCCTAGCCATTGCCTGGATAATTGTCATCCTGAATTCCCTTTCTCACATACTGTTGATGTCCATATCCAATAGTTCTGAAGGAGAGGATGTAGTCTCTGGGTTTTTCTTCTGTTGGGTGTTCCTTATCCTAGTCATTTTGATGAGAAGTGGATGAGAGGGTGTGTAGCTGGATATATTGCCCACGATCCAGGCAGGGTGCACCCTGGAGGGTTTTGGAGCAACTGGGATTTACCACCAAAAAAAAAATAAGGATAAAAAAAAGATAGAGAGAATGATAAAAAGAGGAAATCCCATCCAGAATGGGCCCCAAAACTAAGGTTTATAAGGTATGCAAACAAGCATGAACAAACATATAGACCAACACGAATAAATGACAAGAAGTAGAAGAACCTAGCAGAATGAACCCCAAGAATAAGATTTATGTAATACCAGAACAAAAGCAGGTATGTAGAAACACTAACAGAGGGATAAAATGGGACGGTGGTTATAACTCCTTGCAGGTGAGGAAGGTTATTTCAGGTCCTCCCGGGTTTATAGTTGTATTAAACATCTCCTTGTAATGTTAAGTAGTTAAAAAAAAAAGAAAAGAAAAGAGAAATGTGAAAGCAAGTGATTACTAAAATAAAATAAAAAAAATAGAGAGAGAGAGAGAGAATAAGAAGGAGAAAACAAAAACAAAAAAAGTTGTATCTATGAAATATCAGTTTTGAGGGTATTACCAGGAGTTTAATATATTGATTTCCCCTCGCTTTGCGGGTTTAAAATTTTATGGGGAGTCTGTGGTTATAGTCCTTTTGTTTTTTGGCAGGTCTTCTGGGGGAGTGGTCTGCTGGGTTGTTTTCCAGTCTTGCTTGGGTTGAGTTACCCTGCCCCCCAGTGAAGGGGCTGAGCTCTGTGGAAACTGGTTCCTCAGTCTTTTGCTCTATGAAGGTTTTTGTCCTTTTGTAGCTTTTTCACCATTTCAGGGAGTCCAAGCAATGAATCTGCCCAGAAGCACTCAGACCTCCGAGTTGCAGGAAGCCCGAGTCTCTGCTCCCCTCTGTGTGGTTCCTAACCCACACTCCCCTCTGAGAAATTTCTGCTCATAGCACAGCCTGTCCGAGGTGGCGCGTGACCGCAGCCACCTTTCTGAGGCTCCCAAGTGCGGACCCAGGAGGCCTGTGGCAGGCCGGGAAAGTTGTGACCCCAGCAGCCTTTCTGTGGCTCCCAAGTGCAGATCTGGGAGGCCTGTGGCGGGCCAGGAAAGTCTCGCTCCCAGCCGCCTTTCTGCGGCTCTGGAGTGTGGACCCAGGAGGCCTGCGGTGGGTTGGGAAAGTCGTGACCCCAGCTGCCTTTCTGTGGCTCCGCGAGAGGCACCCCGGAGGTTAGGCCTCTTGCCCGCGTTCTCTCCGGGGCTGGCCAGGGATCGCTCAGGCTCTGTGGTGGGCCATGAATGTCATAGTTGCTGGTGCATCAGAGAAAAGCTGCGGCTCGTGGACCACAGCAGACTCTCTAAAAGTGCTTGCAGGTTCACGCCCGGCCCACAGGTTGTTGCAGAGAGCGGAGAGCTGCAGGTTTAGGAATCGCGGACTGGATCCCCCCAGCAGTCTCACTTTGGGGCGCTCCGTCCTGGGTGTGTGGGTCCAAGCGCCAGTGCCCGCGACCACCCCCTTCCACTAGTTACTCCTCAGAACTTTTTGCCCTTTTTAAATGTTTTTAACGGACTCTACGTTAATGCTGGTCCCCCGCCACTGGGCACTTTCCTTTGGGGTATTACTGTCCTTGGTTAGCGTCTCGTGGCTCCCTCCCCCATTTGTTCATCCTCCGATACCAGTTCGAGTGTTCCCACTTTGCTTTTACCTCTCCACTGCTATCTTCTGCTCTCGGAGGGATCCCAGAGTGAGAAATCTTGCTCCTCAGGGTGATTTCATGGGTGTTCAGCATGTTTTGGTAGATTTCCAGCTCATTTTTGGGGAAAGGTTGCTGCAGGATCTCTTACTTCTCTGCCATCTTGCCCCCTTTTCACTTTCTTGATAGCGTTTGAAACATAAAAGTATTAACAGTTTGATGGTCCAATTTTCCTGAACCTCAGCAGTGAGCTAAGTGGCAAAAAAAGGAAGTGGGACATTGGCCCAGATGCCAGTTTCACACCCTGCAACCCTCGGGCTATACTGTGTCTCACTTAATCATGGACTAAGCTGGGCCCTAGATAGGAGCATACTTGGTGCTCATTAGGCCTATGTTGTTTAAACATTTATTTAACATTTAGTTTAGAGAGGCTAGAGCATAACTGAAGACAAGAAAGGGTCAGATTCACGTGTCCCCTCTCCAGAAGGCAGTTGAGTGGCAATGAGTTGTCACTTAAGCTTATCCCTAAGAAGTTCCAATGCCCATGCCAAGTATTTTAAATTAAATGAGGGGGTTCTGTTAATACTAGTTTCCTTATCTAATTACATTCTGAGGAATTTTCAAATGTTATCATGGCCTGCAGAGAAAATGAAAGTAGTTTACATATAGCATGGTGGGTGAAACTGACCTGGCTGCTTCTGGTCAAAAGTGCTCCACCCTGGGGGATCTCAGGTCCCTCTGACCATTGCATGGCCTGATAGGATCCGTGGGCAATCCACTGAAAGATTCTACTATGAGATTTCTCTCAGATGATTCCTCTTCTGGGAAATTCTTCTAGCTTAATCCTTTCTTGCACTCCACTTTTACCAAACCATCCTATGGGAGTTTCAGGGGCTCTGGGCTTATAGGAATTTAAGGACATTGAAGGAATTGACAATGACCAGGATACTTCACGAGTAGGCAATAGAGCTTTATTGTAGTATAAGGGAGAGGAGGAAGGGAAGATCAGGATCCAGCACTGACACTTGCAGGATCAGAACAAACAGAGTACTTCATAGTCTCCATCAGCCCCTTAAAGAGGAGAAGGAAGATGCAGGTGAAGCGCCACTCTAGAGCATGTTCTTGCCTTGAAATTTCTCCTATGGATTTCTCTATGATACCCAAGGTCTGGATCAGCAGCAGTCCCTGAAGCCATGGCAGGAACCTAAGACCCCTGAGGACTCACACTTACAGCAGGCTGGGTGCTGGTGCTGGCGTCAATGGAAAAAATGGGGCTTATGGTGGCTCAGGCAACAGCCACCATCCCCAGAACTAGGGCCACAGCAAGAAGAGACTGGAGGGGCACATGGGGCTGGGCACTGAGGTGGGGATTTTGGAGGATATTTGGGGGAGCATTTGGGGGGGCACTTGGGAGGGAGATGGCACTGCTGCTGATTTTGCTGACAGGACATCTCAGTAGGACTTTTTCAATTTGAAATAAGTCATGAAATTCTTTATGTAAAACCAAGAATGATAATTTCATTTCTTTTAAATCATAGATAATGTTTAATGATACCTAGCAGGTGTACATCAGTAAACAAAAAGAAACTACTTAAGTCTTTCTACTGAATAAAAATATACAGTTTGAAAAATCAAAAGTGAGAGAATTATCTGGAAGTTATTTAAGATACTTCCTCTGAGCCACCTCCCCTTGGCCTAGAAAGGTCATTGACTTACAGTTTGAGCCACCAAATGTTTCCTAAATATACAAAAATTTTGCTATGATTTCAAATTTATCCTATCACAGAATCTACTCACTTCCAAAACATGCTCTTTTTTTGAGTCAGCAACTCTCCAATCCACCAGAAATGGGACCTTATCAATGTTACTCATTCATCCCTCTCATCTATCTTCCACAGATAATCGGTTAATTAGTTTAGAATTTCTTCCTGTAAATTGCACCTCTTAGCTAATTTTAATCTCTCTCTCCTCACTGAAAACATAACCCCAGTCCTGAGCCACTTCTCCATCAAGCAGAGCTGGAGGTGAGAGTTTTATCTCTAGGCTCCTCAGAAGATATGGATGCATAGTAACCTGGGGCCCTAGAGCCATCGCTCAATGGTTAAATACTTCCTGAAGTCATTTCTAACTTCTGGGCACCAAAATCTGGTGGGGCAGCTTGAAATCACCCATGAATTCCAAAGGAGAGGAAAGAGAATATGAGAAATATCAGAAATAACTATGTATGCACTCTTAATGTGTAAGTAGCACCTCCTGCTCCTCCTGGAACCAGGATGAACCCTGGAGAAGGTCACCTGTAAAAGGCATTCCTGATCTTAGTCCTGTTCGCTCATCCATTTGTCTTTTCAAGGACCTGTTCTTTTCTTCAACTGTTGTTTTTATGTATTTATCCATGGAAACTATAGTAGGGGCTCTGAGCATGGGTAGGGCAGGCAGAAAACCCCACTGAGAAAGTTGGTTTCAAGGAAAGACAAAAATAAAAGTAGAAGAGAAGGGTACAAAAAATAGGGGAGTTTGGGCAATGGGGAAGCTAGTCCGGAAACAGTTGTACATGGAGCTGTTGCTATGGAACAGCTAAGTCTAGCTTCTTGAGAAGGGACTTGCACTGAATTGTTTGAAGTTCACTTAGAATAAACAGTATGAGCCTTCAGAATTCAACTCCAGAACACAGGTCAGGAAAATAGACTAGGAGCTGCACTGCCTGGGTTTGAATTCCGAGAAGCAAGTACTTGCTATGAAAAACTTGCATGTTCCTTAAACTGTATGTGCCTTCTTTGTTTCCTCATCTGTGAAGTGTGGGTAACTATAAGTGCTTAATAGCAATGTTGTGTGTATTGTATGAATTAATTGTGTAAATCAATTGTTAGTTGTGTAAATTAATTGCTACTTGTGTAAATTGAGTTAAACATAAAACAGACGAATATATGCCACATAATGAGTGTGTTTATAATTAACATAATCACATACCACTGGATTTTGGGGTGGAGACAGAGAAGTGTGCCTTGAGGTGGTAGTAGGTGAAGGTTAAAACCAGACTGAATACATCTTCACTGGCAAGACCATGAAACAACCATGAAATGGTAACATGGGTAATTAATGGAATTAATGAATATTGATGGATATTGCCCATTATTTACGAGCATAAGGGAAAACAAGCACTTGTTTATAAAAAGCAGAAGTATCTTTATTCTAGGTTTATATGTATGTTCTGCTGTTCAACATTCAACTTAATTCATATTGAGATAGCCTGCCTGTCTACCCAGTCCCTGTCAAAAGCCTGCCAACATGCACATCCCTGTGTCCAGTTCTGGCCTCTTGATAGCCCTGTGGGTGACATGGATACCTGTCTGGCAGCAGCTACTCCTTGAGCTACCACAGGCATGACCAAGCCCACTGACATGAGCTGCAGAGCTGTGGCAGCAGTAATGACAGCCTGGAGACTCTGGTTGCTGCCAGAGCTCTGAGGCATTACTCTCAGAGGGTCAGTTATGAAATCCAAAAATCCAAGAATTCCTCCAGGCCCAGGGCTTCTTTTCTATCCTCCCCTACTCCTAGGTTGGCCCTCTGGGGACTTAGGAGGTTTACCAGATAGTATGTTCTACCCAGTCTGTAGTTGGAAGTGCTCTCTACTGATTCTTGTATAAATGACAATTACTGTGTCACACAAATCCTAAACACAGGCAAGCTGCCACTAAAAATGAATAATCAGACTGGAAACCTTCTGTGTACGGAAGTTTAGTTAAGGCAGGGATTCTTCTCCCAGAATGGAGTGTGAACAGCCCACATCACAGATCCAGGGAAAGAAAGGGCTTTGCTCCTTCTTAAGTCAGAATTCCCTGAGAGCATACACAAGGCCACCTCCCTGTGAGCCTCCCCTACTCCAGAGCAATCTAGGGCCCCTGGTTGGTGGGCCCATTTTTATAGCTCTTTTATTGGGCTCTTTTATTTGAGGGGAGGGTTTGCTTTGTTTGTCAACATGTAAACATTAAGGACAATGGAAGTCTTAACCAATTCAAGAAACCTTGAAACCATAAAAGCAAAGAAGGACATATTTGATTACATAAAATCTAAAAATGTTTTTGTAACAAAATATATTATTAATAGAGTTTATAAAATCTGACACAAGAAACATTTTAATAAAGACGAATCTAAGTTAGTACCCATGATAAATCAAACTCTTGAAAACTGGAAGGAAAATAACACAACAGTATAATACATTTTGTAGAAATGGCTGATAAACATTCTTTAACAAGCTCAAAATGACTAGTGGCCAGAGACTTGAAAATTCAATTAATAGTGAGACTGCCAAACATAAAGAAAAGCATAAACAAGCAAGAGTGACAGAGGGCAGAGGGGAACCTGTAATGGACAGTCAGAGCTCTGGCTATGTAATGAGTATGGGGAAAGAACTGGGCATCTTAACTAGAGTTGCACTCTCATAGGAATCTCTCTGCTCCTCTGTCATCCTCATGTGCCTCTCAGCCTGAATCTTCAGGACACCAGTTCCTAGTCCCACTGTGCCCTGCTGCCTCCCCTCCCTAGACACCTGCCACTCTTCCCTCCCAAAACAAGCACTTCCCCCCCTGATGTTTGCACCACTGAGCCCAGAAGACAGGTGGAGAAGGAGCCCTATTCTTCCCTTCCTAAGTTACACACTAAATATCCCCACCACCCCTATGTGGCACCCATTGGGTCCACTTGTTGGCCAGGTAACAGAACCAAGTCCTGGGGAAGCAGATCAGATACTGGGAAGAGGGACCAGGAATCCCAAGCAGACAGTCAAATATTGGATCTGAACCAGATGCCACCCTCAAAGGAGATTCAATGACTATGTATTAGATGTTGGGGGGAGGGGATCTAAGCACTCCCCCAACCACTCACCCTAACATAGGGCAGATTCCTGCAGGGAAGATTTGTCTCTCTTCCCAGGTGCCCACAATTCTACATAGCCAAGCTCCCCAACCCTTCTCTCCTTGGACACACACAGGGCATGGGAGCATTTGCACAGCCTTGTAGGACCTAGTGGACCCTCTGCAGGTCCACTCTCCCTATAGTCAGAGGGCATCCACCCTGGACCATCTTTTCCTTCTAACTTGCCCAGCTCCTGACCTATATCCTGAGGAACAGGCTTTGAAGCTTTGAAATGGGGGGGACACTGGAGACCATAAAAAGAGAAGAAACATTAAGGGCTTTGTGAGTCAGAAGTCAGAGTTTTATGGTAACATGGAGGGAAGATCAGTACTGGGCTGGGAGCATTTGGGTGGCCAGGTTACACACAGATCTCTTCCCAGGAAACTGTAGCTCTTCATGGTCACTGTCAACCTCTGGGTGAAGCAAAAGTAGTCAGCAGAGGGGAAAATCAGGTTTCTTGGTCCTTGATCATTCAGGTCCCTCCAGTAGCTGCTCTATGGGGCAATGGCCATAGCCCCCAAAGGCTCATGCTCACAGCCCTGGGGCTCTGGTGTAAACACCAGTGGAAAGGACTGGCCCAAGGTGGCTCAAACATCAGTGGCCACTCCCATAGCTGGGGCCCCAGCAAGAAGAGACTGGAGGGGGCATGGGGTAGGACACCTGGAGGGACACAGCTGGACATTTTGGGGGGCACCTGGGAGGGGGCTGCTGCTTCTGCTGGCAGGCATATCGGTAGGAGCTCAGTCAGCCTAAATTATGAAAAAGAAACTAAATATTCCCAATCAAAGGTCATAATATACTTCTTTTCAAATCAATATATCTGTGGAAGAGTAATGATGTTGAGATCATACAGCCACAGCTGAACTTGAAAGAAACAACTATATCTTTCTTCCAGATAAAAGCTCATGGGTTTAATAATGGAATGAACTTCATGTTCTTCTTTCAGAGGAAAGCTAGGACTGTTCTGCCTTACAAGCCTGAAAAAAATACTCCCACCCTCTGATGGCCCATTCTCTCATACACACATAGGCTCCCAACTAGGTGACGCAGGACACACTAGGGTGCTCTGGAAAATACTGAACAACCAGAACTCTGGAAAAAAAAGCCCAGTTTGAAGCATATCCCAATTTCTATGGGATGAATACTCCCAACCTGGGAGTATTGTCCTCTATTGTCTGTTTTTAAATGGACAGATAATTTCTTCAATGATCTAACCCTATTTTCAGAACAAATCCCTGCTTTCTGAGAGCTTTAAATTCAAAGATAAAGTAAATCAGCAGTAATAACAAAGCATTTAATTCAAAAGACATTCTTTGAGAGTCTACATGGGGAGTATTGTGGAAAACTGAATCAAAAATCATGGGACCAAGTGGAATTAAAAAATATTTATTGTTTGGGAGTGGAGGCTTTTGGGTTTTCCATGTAAAGTATCATGTCATCTGTGAAGAGAGAGAGTTTGACTTCTTCATTTCCAATTTGAATACCTTTTATTTCTTTTTGTTGTCTGATTGCTGTTGCTGGGACTTCTAGTACTATGTTGAACAAGAGTGGTGAGAGTGGGCATCCTTGTCGTGTTCCTGATTTCAAAGGGAAGGCTGTCAGCTTTTCCCTGTTGAGAATGATATTTGCTGTGGGCTTTTCATAGATAGACGTAATGTTGTTGAGGAATGTTCCTTCTATCCCTATACTTTGAAGAGTTTTAATCAGGAATGGATGCTGAATTTTGTCAAATGCTTTTTCTGCATCAATTGAGAGGACCATGTGGTTCTTCTCTCTTCTCTTATTGATTTGTTCTATCACATGGATTAATTCGTGAACGTTGAACCACCCTTGCATCACAGGGATAAATCCTACCTGGTCATGATGAATAATCTTTTTAGTGCTGTTGGATCTTATTAGCTAGGATCTTGTTGAGAATCTTGGCATTCATATTCATCAGAAATATTGGTCTGAAATTCTCCTTTCTGATAGGGTCTTTGCCTGGTTTGGGGATTAGGGTAATGCTGGCTTCATAGAAAGAGTCTGGAAGTTTTCCTTCTGTTTCTATTTTTTGAAAGAGTTTGAGGAGAATAGGTATTATTTCTTCCTTGAATGTTTGGTAGAATTTCCCAGGGAATCCGTCAGGTCCTGGACTCTTGTTTTTTGGGAGGTTTTTGATCACTCCTTCAATCACATTACTAGATATTGGTCTATTCAGGTTGTCAGTGTCTTCCTGTTTCAGTCTTGGAAGATTATGGGTTTCCAGGAATGCGTCCATTTCTTCTACATTGTTGAACTTATTGGCATATAGCTGTTGATACTAATTTCTGATGATTGTTTCTATTTCCTTTGGATTAGTCGTGATCTCTCCCCTTTCATTTATAATTTTGTTAATTAGGGTCCTCTCTCTTTTCTTCTGGATGAGTTTGGCCAGTGGCTTATTGATCTTATTGATTCTTTCAAAAAACCAACTTCTGGATTCATTGATGCGTTCTACTATTTCTCCAGTTTCTAACTCATTGATCTCTGTTCTACTCTTGTTTATTTCCCTTCTTGTGTATGGGGTTAATTTGTGCGTGGTGCTTGTTTGTTGTTGATTTTCCAGTTTTTTAAGGTGTAAACAGAGCTGGTGTACTCAGGATTTTTCAGTTTTTTTGAGTGAGGCTTGGATGGCTATGTATTTCCCCCTTAGGACTGCCTTTGCCGTGTCCCATAGGTTTTAGATGGATATGTCTTCATTCTCATTGGTCTCCACGAATTTTTAAGTTCATCTTTGATTTCCTGGTTGATCCCAGCATTCTCGAGCAGGTTGGTCTTTAGCCTCTAAGTGTTTGAATTCCTTCCAAACTTTTTCTTGTGGTTGAGTTCCAGTTTCAAAGCATTGTGGTCTGAGAAAATGCAGGGAATCATCTCAATCTGTTGGTATCAGTTAAGTCTTGATTTGTGACCCAGTAGGTGGTCTATTCTGGAGAAAGTTCCATGTGTGCTTGAGAAGAATGAGTTTTCCATTGTTTTAGGGTGGAATGTTCTCTATGTATCTATGACGTCCATCAGGTCCAATGTATCATTCAAAGCTCTTGTTTCTTTATTGGTTTTCTGTTTAGATGATCTGTTTGTTACTGAGAGTGGCGTGTTAAGATCTCCTACTATTAATGTATTCATATCAATATGGCTCTTTATTTTGATTAACAGTTGGCTTATGTCGTTGACCGCTGCTATATTGGGAGCATAAATGTTTACAGTTGTTAGATCTTGGAGGATAGATGCTTTAAGAATGATGTAGTGTCCTTCTATATCTCTGACTACAGTCTTTAGCTTAAAATCTAATTTATCTGATATGAGAATCGCTACCCCAGCTTTCTTTTGAGGCCAGTTGACATGAAAGATGGTTCTCCATCCTTTCACTTTCAGTCTGGATGTATCTTTTGGTTCCAAAAGTGTCTCTTGTAGACAGTACATGGATGGGTCCTGTCGTTTTATCCATTCTGCAACCCTGTGCCATTTTATGGGAGCATTTAGGCCATTCATGTTGAGACTGATTATTGAAAGATAAGTATTTTTTGACATCATGTTGCCTGTAAAGTCCTTGTTTCTATAGATGGTAAATTTCGATTCTATGTCACTCATGTTTTCTTTCTACTTTTATAGAACCCACCTTTAATATTTCCTGGAGTGCCGGCTTGGAGGTCACATACTCTTTTAAGACTCCATCCCCAAAATACTAGAACTCATACAACAATTCAGTAATGTGGCAGGATACAAAATCAATGCACAGAAATCAGGTGCTTTCATATACACTAACAATGAAAATATGGAAAAGGAAATTAGAGAATCGATTCCATTTACTGTAGCACCAAGAGCCATAAGATACCTGGGAATAAACTTAACCAAAGAGGTAAAGGCTCTGTATTCAAGGAACTACAGAATGCTCATGAAAAAAAATGAAGAAGACACAAAAAGTTGGAAAAGCATTCCATGTTCATGGATCAGAGGAATAAACAGACATTGTTAAAATGTCTAAAAACTGCCCAGAGCAATCTATACTTTCAATGTCATCCTGATCAAAATTCCACTGGTTTTTTTCAAAGGGCCGGAACAAACAATCCTAAAATTTGTATGGAACCAGAAAAGACCCCGAATTTCAACATAAGGAAATGTTGAAAAAAAAAAAGCTGGGGCATCACATTACCTGATTTCAAGCTTTACTACAAAGCTGTGATCACCAAGACAGCATGGTACTGGCACAAAAACAGACACATAAACCAGTGGAACAGAATAGAGAACCCAGATATGGACCTGCAACTCTATGGTCAAACAATCTTTGACAAAACAGGCAAAAATATCCAATGGAAAAAAGACAGTCCCTTCAATAAATGGTGCTGGGAAAACTGGACAGCTATATGTAGAAGAATGAAACTTGACCATTCTCTTACACCATACACGAAGATAAACTTGAAATGGATAAAAGACCTCAACGTGAGGCAGGAATCTATCAAAACCTTAGAGGAGAACATAGGCAGTAACCTCTATGACATTAGCTACAGCAACTTCTTTCAGGACATGTCTCTAAAGGCAAAGGAAAC
>JAPYYJ010002894.1:0-12199 GCA_028533885.1 Nasua narica | reverse complement strand
AAATTTTAGGATTATTTGTTCCATTTCCTTGAAATAAATTGATGGTATTTTGATAGGGATTGCATTAAATGTATAGATTGCTTTAGGTAGCATAGACATTTTCACAATATTTGTTCTTCCAATCCATGAGCATGGAACGTTTTTCCATTTCTTTGTGTCTTCCTCAATTTCTTTCATGAGCACTTTGTAGTTTTCTGAGGACAGATTCTTTGCCTCCTTGGTTAGGTTTATTCCTAGGTATCTTATGGTTTTGAGTGCAATTGTAAATGGAATTGACTCCTTAATTTCTCTTTCTTCTGTTTTGCTGTTTGTGTATAGGAATGCAACTGATTTTTGTGCATTAATTTTATATCCTGACACTTGATTGAATTCCTGTATGAGTTCTAGCCGTCTTGGAGTGGAGTCTTTTGGGTTTTCCACATAAAGTATCATATCATCTGCAAAGAGTGAGAGTTTGACTTCTTTGCCAATTTGGATGCCTGGCATCCCTCTTTCTTATATGTTTTTAAAAGTTTTATACTTATAAGTTTTTCAGATTTTACTTAGACCGAGGTTTTTTGTGAGTTTTTTTTGTTTTTTTTTTTGAATTTATAAAATAGCTTTTATTAAATGAGGAAGCACTACTTAACAGAACTTACTGCATCCAGTTAAAGGTATCTGTCCTTTTAAAGGTAGTTATATAACCTTAAATAGATCTAAAAGATTAAAAATGAGTATGTTCAATTAGAGAAATTCACCTGATTGAATATAAAGAATGTAGAATATAGGGAACTAAAAAAAATCAGACTAGAAATGCATAAAGTAGACAACAAAGTAATATTAGGATATTTCAACAAAACAAACTTTTTTGCATTAACTGTATACTGAAAATAAATATATACCATGTTCACTAATGAGAAAACTCCAAATCACAAAGATGGATATTCCAAACAAATTAATTTACAAGTCAAGTAAAACCATTGACTAGAAGGTTCCCTGACATTTAATGAGGTGACTGAACTCATATGGTAAATGGCTAGGACATCCTTCAAGGAGAAGAATAAAAATTAAGGATGACTTTCTCTCCTAAAAATCAAGACTTGCTATAATACTATAATGAACAAAATGAGATAATGTAATAAGAATAGACAAACAAGTATAAACACCTAGAAATAAGCCTCAGTATATGTGAAAAATCCATATACAACTGATGTAGAATTAGCAATGAATTACTGATCTCTCTTTATACTCTTTGTTTGTTCTGAGGGTGCCCTAATGAGGTAGGACAACTCATGAATGATTATCCACTCTACCTTCCCATGTTTCAAAAAGTGCTGATTGTCCTGAGGCTTTAGAGACAATGACAGTGATGGAAATGTCCCTTTGGACAAAGAAGAAACCTAGAAGGATTCAAACTTGACTCCTCATCTCTGGTCAGCGTGGTCCTTATTTGCAAATAGCATAATGTAAAATAAAGACAAGTGAACCCAATTGTATAACCGCCTTCTTTTCCCTCTTCATTGAAATCACTGGTCCTATAACGTCCTCAGGATGAACTGACTGACAAGTGAGAAAAATTGGATATAAAGACCAGCATCAATGAGCGAGTAACTTTCTCTCTATGTGTTACACCTAGGTTTTTGTTGTGTAACTGTCTTGTACATAAGCGGGAAAATAGAAGTAAAATGTTGGTGAAGACATTCCTCAAACTTTTTTGCTTCCATGTTAAATCTGGTGTAATCTTAAAAAAAATCATTTAGCAAGTCAATTAAGCTTAACAGGTGAGGCACTAACCATGCACATATCTGACCTTAAGTGGTGGCAGTGTGAACCGTATGGCCAGGTTCCTCCTACTCACACAATACGATACACCACTTGGTCGAGGGCAGATGTAAGACTTCCTTGACTGTCAGGTACACCCTGATTTCAGAGATTTAAAGATGGCGGGGGAAAAATGTGCCCCTTGGAATAAATGTAATGTGGTGATTTGTTTCTTCTTTCCTCTCTTTCCCTTCTGGCTTGAATGCATTCCTGATATTAACTTTTCCTGTGTTTGTCATTTGTTGAGTTAATCATGGGGAAAATCAGTTAGGCAGAGCTCAGGGTGTACTGGGTTGTTTTTTTGTTTGTTTGTTTTTGGTACTGGGTTTTTAATAGGTAAGGTTTCATTGCATTTTAACTTAAATGGACTTAAAGCCTTCTCGTCTGTTCACCTAGATGTTTTAAGAAGTGCTTTCCAAATCTACACCCCCTTATGGTTTTACTGCACTATCTGAAATTGTCACTGGGAAATGATCAAACAGGACATAAAACCGATGGGCTGAAAGACGTATTGTGCAACCACTGAAACTTCTGTAGTTAGTTTATAATTACAGTAGAAATCAATATACGCGAGGAGGAAATTCCAGGGTGTCTGGCCCAGTATTATCATGGTCTTGTTGACTGATACAGATTTTCTGAACTAGAATTTCTAAACTTTGAATGACATCAGAACAGCATAGCTTGCTAATGCAGCTCTTTCCATTAATCCAGACACCAGACTGCAGTTAATCAATAACTTCTGCATCAGTGACATAATTTCCTGCAAAATTGGTATCTTGTAATGGTTAACTTCTCTCCCGGCTGTTCACAGCAGGGGGTAGCTTGCTTTCATCAAAGCCTTCCACTGATTACAGTGCCCTGTGGCTTAAGACATTGTACCTTAAAACAAAGCGAAATAAAACCCCTCGCAGGTACTAAGAGGTAGTTCTGTTTTACCTCACTAAATGTCGGTGAATTAAGGAAACTCTTCCGAAGCACTTCCTAAAAAATTTGGTAGTCCAAACTGGGCGTCTTAAGATTTTGCCAGAAGTAACCTTTTAATGGTGATAGAGCCAGACAGAGTCGTCTAAGCATGCTTGCTGGTGTCAAAGGATAGTGATTTTAATTTTGGAATTAAAAAAATGAGAGAAGGAAAAGAAAATTTTGTGCTGAGGTCATCCAGAATTAAGGTCAGTTCGCCTGTCCGTCGTGTGAAAAAATGAATAGCGGGGATGCCTGGGTGGCTCGGTCGTTAAGCGTCTGCCTTCAGCTCAGGTCATGATCCCACAGTCGAGGACTGGAAGTCAGAAAGTCAGGATGGGTAAAGTCATAGGTTTGTGTACAGTGACTTAGTCCGGAGATGCTTTCAGGGTAACTGGAAAGAAGCCAGGTGAGGATGTGATGTGGGGCAACATCTCACCAAGGGCAGCTTCCACTTGATTCAACAGGGGAGCTCTGATGTACATCTTCTGCCTTAGAAGGAACCCTACTTAAAGCAAGGGGTCTGGGCTTTCACCGGCTTGCACCGGGGGTTCAGAGTGAGGGGCAGTGGGCAACTGCGGGGTGATCGGTAGGTGGAAGGTGGGAAAAGAAAGACACTCTCAGGCACTCAGCTCTCTGCAGGTTCAGAAGATGCTGCTCCAGTAGCCTCAAGGCCACCCGTAGAGAAGAGTCTAAGGGCTGGCACATAGAAGGCAGGGACAGGACCCACTCAGCGTCACAGGGACCCAAGAGTACCTGGGCTGAGCACCAACAGGGTCTGAGTCAGGCAATGAGGCCACAGACCTCAGGACTAAACCCAAGGCAGGGCTGTCTTCCCCCTCCTCTGTACATTCTACTGAGCCTGCTGATTGCTCTCTGGGTAATATCTATAATCGACCACATTCATGTCCACAAGAACAATTTATTTTAAAAAATGAGAGGTACTGCTTATTTGGTGCAAACTATGTGGCATGCACTTCTCCAAACAGGAGCAGGGAGCCCAACCCAATGTGGGGCTTGATCCCAGGACCCCAAGATCACCACCCAAGCAGAAGGCAGATGCTTAACACACTGAGCCACCCAGAAGTGGGGCACCCAGAAGCCACCCAGAAGCCCCAACTACATGTATGCATTTTAAAACATAAAATAACAGGGGCGCCTGAGTGGTTCAGTGGGTTAAAGCCTCTGCCTTTGGCTCAGGTCATGATCTCAGGGTCCTGGGATTGAGCCCCGCGTCACATTGGGCTCTCTGCTCAGCAGGGAGCCTGCTTCCCCACCCTCCTGCCTGCCTCTCTGCCTACTTGTGATTTCTCTCTCTGTGTCAGATAAATAAATAAAATCTTAAGAAAAAAATAAAACATAAATTAGCTCAGGAATTTTCATTTGTCTCTTGTAATAAAAGTGTATTGTCACCAATAAATATTAAGGGGGTTGATTTTGGAGGTCAGATTCTCGGTCATCTGGAATAAATGATTTCTGGTCACATCTATACGCTATCCAATGTAGGAAATGAGCAATCCTTCAAGAGCAAAATTTTGTGCCTAACGGACTCTCAGCAGCTACAAGGATGTCAGACATGTTGACTCCAATGAATTTAACTGTAGCTGAGAACCTCGGGCAGTTTTTTTTGTGTGTGTGTTTTTTTTGCCCTTACTGAGAAATAATTGTCTAGAGATGGGAATTCTCCAGGTGGCTAGTTAAATGCCTCCAGAAGGCATGGGGCACTGATGAATCCCTCTGAGAATTTCTGTAGTTTACAAGTGGCCTTATTGGTCAAAGAATCTCATTAACCATACCCCTTAGAATGGGATCTCCAGGAGTGGCATATTTGTGAGGAAAGAGTCATGTAAATCTCAGCATCTTTGGATGAAACTCTAATGCAGAGTTGTTTCTAATCTTAACACACACACACACACACACACACTCACACACATTTAAAATAGTTACTAACTCGTCTTTTGCATATACCCCACTCCCTTGCTCTCATGACTCAAAGCCCTATATTTTCCCAGGTCATGTCAGGGCCAGGGGGTAAAGTTGGTCAAAATTAATAAGGCACATCCGGCTTTCTATGAAAAGTACTAGTGCATCCCATAACCCTCCGCGCCGGTGAACATTCCCTCCAGTTATTTCTAGGAGTTCCTAGGAAATGAGGTCTTCAAGCAGCACGGTTTATGTATGTCCTTCATGCCCTGCCCTAACTCCTTTCGGTGCTCTTTCCTGAGATGTCTATGGCTTGGCTTGTGAAGGCAGGTGCCGGCACTTTCGCACCGCTACCTCTGTGGAGTGATGCTGCGTCCTGCCAGGTACCCCGTGGTGGATGCTAAGTTAAGAGTCCTTGGGGTCTAGCGGAGAGAGTCAATTATCTTATGGTCTCACTTATGTGTGGAGTATAAAGAAAATCACGGAGGGCATCGTGAGAAGGAAGGGAAGGATGAATGGGGGGAAATCGGAGGGGGTGATGAACCAGGAGAGACTGTGGACTGAGCAACAAACTGAGGGTTTTGGAGGGGCGGAGGTGGGGGGGCGGGCGAGCCTGGTGGTGGGTATCGAGGAGGGCACGTATTGCATGGAGCACTGGGTGTGGTGCATGAACAATCAATCTTCTAACACTGAAAAATTAAAATAAACATATTTGGGGAGAAAAAAAAGTCCTTGGGGTCTGCGGGGCGGGGTCTGCTCCCCGCCCGGGAATGCCTCTCTTCTTCCCCCCTCCCTCCCATATTATATTTTACACACGGTATAAAAGAAGGACTGTTTGTACTCAATGCCTTATAGAATTTATAGTGAAATATTTAGTTCAGGTTTTTCAGCCATAGTTTGCTGTTCTCTGAGAATGAATTGATGAGGAAAAGCTAAAAAATAATAATAAACGATAAACTTTCATCTTTGCAGGTTGGGGGAAAAAGCAAAGTAAACTCAAGAAAATAATAGGAAAGGACATTTTTATGAAGCAGCAGAAATTAATGACAAGGGATAAAGCATACCACAGAGATGATTAATAAAGCCAAGAGTTGGTCTTTTGAAAAGATTTATAAAATTAACAAAACTCTGGTGAAATTGAGTGACAGAATGCAGCATAAAGGAACAATGGCGGAAATGGAGAAGACAGGACAGGTCACGTATGCTGCAGACCTTTAGAAGATAAGACGTTATGCCAATGAACTTGAAAAAGAAGGAAATGGGCATATTGCTGAAATATATAACTTCCCAAATCTGATTAAAACAAAAAATGACTAACAAGACCCAAATGACTTCCCTGGTGATTTCACTGTTGAGTTTTAACCAAACACTTAAAGAACTATAATTTTGATCTAATATCAAATCTTTCAGAGGCTAGCATAATTTTTACATAACAAAATGTGGAAAGGTCAACAACAACAAAAAAGCAAATTACATTAATGCAAAAATTCTAAACTAAATGTTAGCAAACGAAACCCAGGAGAGCTTAAGTTTCTGGACGCAATAAATATAAGATCTATTGCATTTATATACATTATCAGCAATAACTAGAAAACAAAATTCTTAAATCACTTGCTGAGTCTGATTACTTAGTTATATATTTAGAGAATTTTTTATTGGTTTTCAAATGTATTGGTGTAATGCTGTACATAACATGCTCTGCTTTTCTTTTCAATATCTATAACCTCTTCCATTAGCCTCTCCTTTTTCATTTCCAATTTAATTTCTTTGTTCTATCTTTTTGTTGTTGTTGTTATAGAGGAGCAAAATACCAAAAACGTTCTTTAGGAAAAAAAAAAAAGAAAAATATGTTAGGACATGTCTCACAAAAATATCAGAATTTATTATAAGCCATAAAGATAGAACAGTTTTGTGGCAAGCCTAGCCAATTGGACCAATGGAAGAGAAGAGAAAGTAAAAAAACAATCCACATTATATTTGGACAGTTGGCATATGGCAGAGATAGCAGCATGTTATTGGACACTATGTAACAAATGATAGCAACAATATGTTGTCCATGTTAGTAAAATGAAAAATGAAATGAAATTTGATCCTTCTCTCACAGCACACAAAAATCAATTCATGGTGATCTTAAACTGAAATGTGGCAGGCAAAACTGTAAAGCTTTTAGAACGTAATATAAAAGAATATCATCATGACCTCAAGGTAGAAAGAATTTCTTTTTTTTTTTTAAGAATTTCTTAAGTAATAACAAAAAGCACTAAGCATAAAGGAAAAGATTTACACCTCTAACTTAACGAAAATGAAGAACTTCAGTTCCAAGAAAGCCATAAGTAGAAAACAAAACCCCACAAACAAGGAGGTGATATTTGTAGAATATATGACCAAAAAAGGACTGCTACGGAGACTATATAAGGAGCTATCCAACATCCAGAAAGGTAAGGAGGAAAAAAATACCTAACATTAGACTCAATTTTTTAAACGGGCAAAAGATGTGAATAGGCTCTTAACAAAAGAGGATACTTAGATGATCAATAAATACATGTGAAAGTATATTTAGCTTCATTAAAAACTGGAGAATTTTTTTTTAAGAGAGAGAGAGAGCATGCATGCGAAAAGGTGGGGAGTCACAGAAGGAGAAGGAGAGAGAGAATCTTAAGCAGGTTCCATGCCCAGGGCTCCATCCCATGATCCTGAGATCATGACCTGAGCCGAATCAAGAGCCAGATGCTGGGCGCCTGGGTGGCTCAGTGGGTTAAAGCCTCGGCCTTTGGCTCAGGTCATGATCTCAGGGTCCTGGGATTGAGATCCACATCGTGCTCTCTGCTCAACGGGGAGCCTGCTTCCCCCTCTCTCTCTGCCTGCCTCTCTGCCTACTTGTGATCTCTCTCTCTCTCTGTCAAATAAATAAAATCTTAAAAAGAAAAAAAAAAGAGTCAGTTGCTTAACCGACTGAGCCACCCAAGTACCCCAGAAACCAGAGAAGTTCTAACTAAAAACTCCAAGATTTTGTCCCAGATTGGAAAAAATTAAGAGATGACAAACCAAGGTCACGAAGCACGGGGAGACGCAGGCGCTCTCTGACCACTCTGCAAATCATCTGATGCTGTCTGTAAAGTCAAATACGTGTGTCCCCTCGGAACCAGCATTTCTAATACTTTGTGCATATCCTGGAGGAACTCCCACACAGGCCCATCTGGAGCCATCTACGAGAACCTTTACGGCAGTATTTCTCATAAGAATACAGACAATCCTGACGTGGAAGAATAATAGAATGGATTAAAAAAATAATGACACAGTCATCCAATGGAACACCAAATAGCAGTGAAAATGAACTCAGCAGCATGGGCCAGCATGGAAGAATCTTCACTAACATAACCCAAGAGTCTAAAAAATTATGCACAAAACAGTATGCACAGGAAAATTCTACAAGCATAAATTTCAAAAGCATGCAATATAAAATATTGGTTAGGGCCCCATTGGTTAGGGCCCCAAAGTGGTCAAACTACACAGGAAGGTAAGGGAGACTCATAGACACAACATTCAGGACAGTGGTTACCCATTGGGGTGGGGAGGGGGAATATAGGGAATGAGTCTGGCAGAAGCACACTGGGATGTCATGGGAAAATGGTTAATATTTTGTTCTTGAGCTGGGGGGGGCATGCATATCTTTGTATTATTGTTATTTTATATCCCTCACATGCATTTGAAATAATATCATTATACATTCAAAACATTGTAATAATTTTTTTCTAGAAGGGATGAGATGAATAAGCTTATTATTAGGAAGGAAGGAAGGGAAAAAGGAAGGAAAGAATAGAAAGAACAAAGTGGGAGAGAGGAAGGGAGGGGAGCTACCAAGAGGGTATGAGTAAGAGACTAGGTATTTGTTGGGGTTCAGTAAAGAAACATTAACGAAGCAATGGCAATCAGGGAGGGCCGCCCTGAGGAGGTGAGTTTTGAGATGGGCCTTTAAAAACTGATATGTGATACAGGAAAGAGATGGAAAGGAAATGAAAGGAATTCTCATGAGGAAAAGAAGATAAACAAAGACAGTCTGGAGGAATGAACCCAAGAAGCATCCACAAGGCGAATAAGCCCTCTCTTCCGTACCCACTCAGGAGACAGTAGGGAGGCCTCTCTGTCTCTTGGGGAGGCTGGGGCCAAGGGCAGTGATGCATAGATAGCAGAGCCCCATCAGAGAGGGACCTGAAAGCCAGGAAAAATCAGTGAGGCTGCCTGAGAGGAGACCCAGCTGGTGGTGACCACGGTCCCCTCTGAGGAGCTGAAGGGAGACCTTGCCCCTCGTGGGGGTGCTAGAACCCTCTGGGTCCCTTAGCCATCTTGGGAAATCCAGGCTTTATGCTCTTGCTCCATCAGAATGCCTTACAGAGAGTGGAGAAGTTCCTCCTCTTCATCTTCTAGCGCTTAGTTATGTGGAATCTGGAATTCCCTGAAAATAAGGGGTGCGGGGTCAGGGGGAAGTGGGGCCCCGCTGCCTTCTCCTCGCTGTGATTCTGCACCTCAGCTGGGATTTCCCTGAAGTTCTCCTCCCTGTGGAATGAGGTTAGAAACCCTGAAAACCATATGCCCAGAGGCCCCATTAGAACGTGCAGTAGGTTGGAAATATGGCTGTGCCCCAGGAGGGATCTGCAGAGGATCCCTACAGTGGAGAGCCCTGTGGGTCCCCCTCAAGGTGGACTCCAGCTTCATACTTGGAACAGGCCACCTGGGGGGCGGGGGTAAATTCCCACCTCCTCCATCTTTAGGGGCAAGGGGAGTTCTCAGATTATGGCATGTAATACATAAGACATCAATATAAACACTGCTACTTTCTTTGCGTGCAATGCTTAAATGCCAGGGTTTTGTATAGCTGAGTCTCCCTTGCCATTTATCTGAGCTGAATGTTTGCCTCTTCAGAAAGTCCTCCTTAGTGGCTGCACCAGTTTGCATTGCTGCCAACAGTGTAAGAAGGTTCCCCTTTCTCCTTATCCCTGCCAAAGCCTGTCGTTTCCTGTGTTGTTAATTTTAGCCACTCTGACAGGTGTTGAGGTGGGATCTCATCGTGGTTTTGATTTGCATTTCCCTGATGAGTGATGTGGAGCATTTTTTCATGCATCTGGATGTCTTCTTTGAAAAAATGTTTTTTTCATGTCTTCTGCCCACTTTTTAACTGGATTTTTTGTTTTTGGGGTGTTGAGTTTTATAAGTTCTTTATAAACTGGTGCAGCCACTCTAGAAGACAGTATGGAGGTTCCTCAAAAGTTAATAATACAACTACCCTATAATTCAGCAATTGTACTACAAGGTATTTACCCAGAGGATAGAAAAATAATCATTTGAAGAGGTAAATGCACCCTGATGTTTGTAGCAGCATTATCCACAACAGCAAATTATGGAAACAGCCCAAATGTCCATCGAAAGATGAACAGCTAAAGAAGATGCGAGTATATATATATATATACACACATATACATATACACACAGTGGAGTATTACTCACCCAAAAAAAGAATGAAAGCTCGCCATTTGCAATGACAGGGATGGAACTGGAGGGTATAATGCTAAGCAAAGTAAGTCAGTCAGAGAAAGATAAATACCATATGATTTCACTCATATGTGGAATTTAAGAAACAAAACAAATGATTATAGCGGAAAATAAAAGAGAGAGGCAAACTAAGAAAGAGACTCTTAACTCTAGAGAACACAGTGATGGTTACCAGAGGGAAGGTGGGTGGGGGATGAGTGAAACAGGTGAAGGGGATGAAGGAGGACACCTATCGTGATGAACACCGGGTGATGTAGGCGAGTGTTGAATCATTATACTGAACCCCTGAGACTAATATTACACTGTATGTTAACTAACTGGAATGTAAATAAAAACAAGAGAAAGAAAGAAGAAAAGGCCTTCCTTAACCCCATGTGCCCCTAGTCATTGTCACCACATCCTTTTCTGTTCATAGCACGTGCCAGTCCCTAAAATGGTCAGAAGAGTGGGACCCTATTTTGTCAAGTGCTTAGAGCAGTGCCTCCCAATCAGTGGAGCAAAGGGACATTATACGTGTATGGGCCTAAACGGAGAGACACACAATGGCAGAGCAGGCGAGAGAAAGGAAGAGAGGGAGCGAGGGAAGGAAGGTGCCTCAGCTCGGGTCTCAGCTCTGCCCACTACAGGGATTCACATGTATCTGAGCATGTCTGCCAGACTGTCAGATGGACCCCCCAGGAATGTGTCTTTATGAGAAACTGAGGCATCCCCAGAGAAAAAACACTCACCCAAGAGTAAAGGTACTAAGGGAAGTAATCTTGGTCCCAGTAACAAAAGCTAGGATGTGGGACACCGGCAGGGTCAAGTTGAACATCTCATTTGTCCGCTTCCAACTTCATGTACGTCCAAATGTGTTATATCCATTCATCAGCTGATGGGGTTGTTTCCACTTTTTTGCTGTTATAAATACTGTTTCTGTGAACTATTACATGTTTTTGTGTAAACATGTTTTCAATTCTCTTAGGTATATGCCTAGAAATGGAATTGGTGGGTCACATGATACACTATGTCTAGCTTTTCTTTTAAAAAGATTTTATTTATTTATTTGAGAGAGAAAGAAAGGGCACAAGTGGGGGTTGGGGAGGGCAGAGGGGGAGGGGCAGTTGACTCCCCGTAGAGCCGGGAGGCTGACCCGGGGCTCAATCCCAGGACCCAGAGATCATGATCTGAGCCAAAATCAAGAGTTAGATGCTTAACTGACTGAGCCCTCCAGATGTCCTTGTATGAGTGTTCTAATTTTTCCTTATCATCCTCATCCACACATATTTTTTGTTGTTTTAAACTCTTACAAGTAGGGGCGCCTGGGTGGCTCAGTGGGTTAGGCCTCTGCCTTTGGCTCAGGTCAAGATCTCAGGGTCCTGGGATCGAGCCCCGCATTGGGCTCTCTGCTCAGCAGGGAGCCTGCTTCCCCCTCTCTCTCTGCCTGCCTCTCTGCCTGCTTGTGGTCTCTCTCTGTGTGTCAAATAAATAACTCTTAAAAAAAAAAAAACTCTTACAAGTATCTTAGTGGGTGTGAAAGCAAGAGGTTCTTATAATACTCAAATCTGATCACTCTCCTCCCCATTTATATGCAATTATTTTCTAGTATGTTAGTTCTTTTTTTTAAAGGCAGATTATTTTATTTTTATTTTTAAATTTTTACTTCTTTTTAATATGTTAGTTCTAATTGTATTATCAACACCATACATCAGGTACTGTTATTATTGTTTCATGTAGTCATCAAAAATATTTACCATGTAGTAAACAATATCTTTGTCTATCATTCCTTCTTGTCTTTCAGGCTTTTGTTTGGACCATTTTTTCACGCTTGAGTTAAGTTCCTCTGGCATTTTCTTTAGTGAATTCCTGTTAGTGGCAAATGCTCTTAATTTGCACCCATTCTTAAGAAACATAATTTTGCTGGGTAGAAATTCCATATTCACAATTATTTCCTCAAAATCAAAGATCTTATTTCATTCTCTTCTAATTT
>JAPYYJ010002893.1:0-12199 GCA_028533885.1 Nasua narica | reverse complement strand
CCCTAGGGAGGATCCTCCCTCGCAGGTCTGAGATAAAAGGTCAGCTCCAATATTGCTTTGAGTTACCAAGCCTCCTCAGTTCAACTGCTCAGAATGAGGTTTCCTGCTCAGCTCCTGGGGCTGCTGGTGCTCTGGGTCCCAGGTGAGAGCAGAGGGGGGATGAGAAAGGAGAAGGAGAACGGGGTGGGGAAGGTGAGCCCTTCATGGCAACCAGTGCTCTCCATGTTCAGATGGAAGGTATCTGCTGGTTAGATGTGTGTGTCTTTCCCTCGAGGCTGGGCATGAAATACTGAGATCTGTCAGGGTGAGGAAGATTGGGAAAGGAGCAAGGTCTGTGCTCCGGTGACCCCCACAGTGTAGACATAGGAGGGGAGTATAGAGGACTCTGAGGGGCCCCCTTGTGCCTTCCAAAAACTGTTCCTTCTTCAGATTGAATATTTGGGGGCTAGGCATCAAAATGACATCTAAAGGAAATCATCTCACATCCCGTAACTAACAGAAGGGAAACATGAAAATGCTCATGAAGATTGAACTTTGTACTTCTCTCTTTTTACCTTAGGATCCAGCGGGGAGATTGTGATGACGCAGAGCCCAGTGTCCCTTCCTGTCACCCCCGGAGAGCCGGCCTCCATCTCCTGCAGGGCCAGTAAGAGCCTCCTGCACAGTAATGGAAAGAACTATTTGAATTGGTACCTGCAGAAGCCAGGCCAGTCCCCACAGCGCCTGATCTACTATGCCTCCAATCGTAACTCTGGGGTCCCAGACAGGTTCAGCGGCAGCGGGTCAGGGACAGATTTCACCCTGAGGATCAGCAGAGTGGAGGCTGACGATGTGGGGGTTTATTACTGCCAGCAAGCTTTAGAATATCCTCCCACAGTGGTTCAGCCCCGAACACAAACCTCCTGCCCGCGGGGCCCAGCTGCACACACGTGCTGTTGGTCTGAGGAACAGGCACCGCAAATTCTCCGAGTCTGGGTCAGAGAAAGACGCTGGAGTCTCAGGAGAGCAGGTTTATCTCTGAGGATGAGCGTTTCATCTTCACACCAGTGTCATAGGTTGAGGCCCAATCCGTTGTAACAGCCTTGCTTGGCAGAACCAGCCATGGAGTGGGGGACCACGGGCCTCCTGAGTGACCAGCCATGACGCTTGCGGTGGAAGAAGGAAAGCTCACCCTATTTCTTCCAACTTTGCCTACAACTTATATTTAGCCGCAAAGAAATAAAATGTATTTTTGAAATATTTTATTTTTAATTATTTGAGAGAGAGAGATAGAGAGAGAGAGAGAAAGTGAGAGAGAACTTGAGAGGGGAGAAGGTCAGAGGGAGAAGCCGACTTCCCATGGAGCCGGGGGTCCGACGCGGGACTCGATCCCGGGTCTCCGGGATAATGACGTGAGCCGAAGGCAGTTGCCCAATCAACTAAGCCACCCAGGAGCCCAAAATAAAATATTTTAAAAGCAAGACAATATCAGAGGGGGAGAGAAACCATCAGGGACTTGAAATCATAGGAAACAAACTGAAGACTGCGGGGGAGGAGGAGGGAGGGGCGATGGGGTAACATGGTGCTGGGCACTAAGGAAGGCAGGTGATGTAATGAGCCCTGGGTAGTATATAAAACTGATGAATCACAGGCCTTTACCCCTGAAATCAGAAATGCAGTATATATTAAGTAATTGAATTTAAATAGAAATTGTTTTTAAAAATAAGTTTAAAATAAAAATATCAATAATTTTAAAATACTCCCCAAATATCATTTGGCTGTGAACGCTCAGTTCTATTTTGTCATAAAAGAAAAAAAACTTTGAAAACCATACAAATGGTTTATTTTCACAAATGAAGATCATTTTCTGAAAATTCATCTGATTCCTACAGTCTACTGATTATAAAGACTAAAAATTCCTTCAATAGATTCCACTTAAAAGGGGATCCAAAAGTATTTTTAAACTAATAGTGGGCATGTCAGTTACAGGTCAGGATGTGGTGTGAACCCAGTGAAAGAACTTTTGATTCAAGAGAACCCCTTAATCCTGCTTCTCCCTAAGGAAATGATCCTTCTTAAAGATGATTGCTTATTCCAAGATAATGGATTCCATGGGGATTGTAATTAAAATTGTATTTTTAATGGAATGGCCAAAATCAAGAGAAAACATGTTTTATAACCAACAGTTGTGATAGACACAAAGAATGATAAGTCTTTAGTGTGTACGTCTCCATGTTTCAAACGTGGGGACACATATCTAACCCAGATTCTATTGCCTCCATGCTCACGACATGGGCCTGGGGCATTGAGGTGCCCACGGAGTCTGTGAAGAGTCCCCTCACTGGGCCAGGTGCAGTAAAAACTCCCAGACACAGACATCCTGAGGAGGGTGGCCTCTCAGAGCAGCAGAAGCGGCAGTGATGCTCAGATGCCAGGCTGACCCCAGAATCAGGGGAAATGGCTTAGAGGAAAAGGCACTGAAGCTTCTGTCATGCCCCTGGGTGGCACAATAGGTCAAGTCTCTGCCTTCAGCTCAGTTCATGATCTCAGGGTCTTGGGATCAAGCCCCACATCAGGCTCTCTGCTGAATAAGGAGCCTGCTTCCCCCTCTCTCTCTCTGCCTGCCTCTCTGCCTACTTGTGATCTCTCTCCTGTCAAATAAATAAATAAAATCTTTAAAAAAAAAAAAAAAGTATGCCCAGGAATTTCCAGTGACCAGCCCAGGTTTTCGGAGGTATTTAAATAACAGATGTATATGAGGCTGTTCTCACAAATGCAATCTCCCGATGAATTATAGAAGCGTGGCCGTGGAACCCCACCCTCCAGGCCAGGTGAGAGCCTCAGGATCGCACACGGAGCTAACAAGAAGTGGGGATGTCCTTACAGGCCCTGGTTCTACTTGATGACAAGGAGGCCGTATGGGAAGAGTTCTTCTAAGCACCACTGGATTACAATTAATATACAATCACTTGTTTTTCTTTATTTCCCATCATCTCAAGGGAATCATATATCTGAGAAATCTTTGGGTTAATCCTAGCTACCTACGTACACCTGTACATGAAATGAAATAAATATGACAGACCATCCACCATACTGTAACAATCAGTTCCCCAGAATTTCATGAGTTCTATTCACAGCCTGAGACATAATATCCTTTCCCTTCTTCTGCTGTCTCACACTGAGTGCTCGCTATCTCTACAACAGACACAGGATCTCTTCCCTGTCAATTTTGTTTGATTTGAGTGCACTTCTCTCATTTAATTCACTGGGTTTTTGGAAAAGCCTATTTCTAACACCTGATTCTACCATCCTTCACACTTGACCCGATAGATAGCAGCGACCATACAATTCTTGAACTAGCTCAAGCCAAATTGTTATTGGGAGAATGCACATGCCAGGTTGAGTGGGGAGGGAACTGGTCCTTACCCAGACTCGGTGGGAGGATGGGAACAACATGGCGTCCACCTCCCAGAGAGGGACCTGGGACATGTGCGTCTGATCAGCTCTGACGCTTGCTTGGAGTGGAGGAACAATAGGCACTGAGTCCTGCTGAGATCCACCCTCTCACATGGGGACTGCCCTTCCCACTAGCATAGACTTGACTGTATTGGGTTTCTCCCAAACACAGAAGACCCTTTATGTCACTTTGCTCCAAGATAGGGCCCTCCCACGTCCTCCCTGCCCCCCACATTGCTGCCCCCCCGCAGGGGATTTGCATAGTGTCCCCCCAGGGAGGACCTTCCCCTACAAGTCTGACATAAAAGGCCAGCTTGAATCTTGCTTGGATTTACCAGGACTCCTCAGTTCAACTTCTGAAAATGACGTTCCCCGCTCAGCTCCTTGGGCTGGTACTGCTGTGGATCGCTGGTAAGAACAAAGGGACCAGGACAAAAAGATTGAGGTGAGGAGGGTGACCTGTGGCGGTATCACTGCTGTCCTCGTGCATTCTGTACACGTGTAGGTGGTGTGTCACCTGTCTCCCAGGGTGGTTCGGTGATATGTAGATGTGGGAGAGTGTGGAAGATTCCGGAAGGAACTAGGACCTGTGCCCTAGGGAGGACTGGGACACAGAAGGTGAGGACGGTGGTAGGGATGATGAGAGGCCTCTCTCCACTACATAATCTCAGGTTCGATATTGGGACTGGAAATTTCTGGCACTTGTTCTAAATCACGAGAGAAGAGAGTAAAATCAAACACTATTTGAGCTAAAATATAAATTTAAAAAAGGGAACATGAAAATAGCTAATAATAGTTTTAAGGAAGGTAACATTTCTCTCTCCTTACCACAGGATCCAGCGGCGAGATCGTGATGACGCAGACGCCACTCTCGCTGCCCGTCACCCCCGGAGAGCCGGCCTCCATCTCCTGCAGGGCCAGTCAGAGCCTCCTGCACAGTGATGAGAAAACCTATTTGAATTGGTTCCGGCAGAAGCCAGGCCAGTCCCCACAGGGCCTGATCTATAAGGTTTCCAACCGTTACACCTGGGTCCCAGACAGGTTCAGTGGCAGCGGGTCAGGGACAGATTTCACCCTAAGGATCAGCAGGGTGGAGGCTGACGATGTGGGAGTTTATTACTGCTGGCAAAATCTACAGTCTCCCCCACAGTGGTTCAGGCCCAAACACAAACCTCCCGCCTGGGGACCCGGCTGCCCCAGTGAGCATCTTCTCTGGGGACCTCACAGGACCTTCTCTGAGTCTGTGTGAGAGGAAGGCGCTGGAGGCCCCGGGGGAGCATCTCACAGCTGGGCCTCAGGCTCCACATGTCGAGGCCCTGACAGCCGCCGGACCTGGCATGGCCCTGAGGACCTGGTGATGGTGAAGCGAGGCGCTGTGGGCTCCCCCTAATTCTCTGACCGAGCTCTTGTGTCCCAAATATCTGCAATCAGTCCAATGAGGGGGCATCTCCCCACCGCGATCTCCGACCATGTCCACAACCTGAGCGTCCCCTCCCCGCATTGTCACACTTTCTTCAGGAAAGACCTTGGCCATTTAGTCCCCTATGCTGCTCTGTCACCGGTGTGTCACCGAGTTAGCTCAGGTGACTGATCTGAAATCTTTGCCAATAAGCATGTTTGTTGTTATCAATTCAGAGCTATAAATTCACTGTTGCACTGACTCCCAGAAACTTAGGTATGAGGTATTTTCTTTCACTTCAAAAACCGTTCCACTTCCGGGTTTGAGCCACTTTTATTTAGTAATTTCTTACTTGATTTCTAATTATTTGGGGATTTCCCAGATATTGCTTGGGAATAGAATTACTCTGTTTTCAGAGAGTTCCCATTTATGATTTGTATCCATTTAATCTCATTGACATAGCTTGGGGCCCACAACTTGGGGCCTAGGGTTCAAGGGGCGTAGGTATTTTAGGATTCTTCAACAGAGTGGCCTACAGGTGTCAATTACATCCAGAGGGCTGATGTCATCCTTACAGTCCTCTTGTCTCACTGGCCCCAAGGGCAGGGGCAGGTTCACTGTGACTGGACCTGCTGCAGCGCCCCCTGCTGTTCGGAGCCCCACTCACAGCTCCTGACTGCCCTGTCACCTGGTCCCAGGGCCAGCCCCGCACTCCCAGAGGTGGATTGTCTGGTCCCAGAAGTCAGTGACTCCTGTCACCTGGTTTCTTCTTTAAGGACAAGGCAGCCATTAGCCCAGTGGAAGGGAATTCACCCTCCACTCCTAGTCCTGTGGTTAACTCTGCTATCGTTGCGGGCTTAATATTTCACAAGATTTGGAGCCAGCTGTAGAGCAGAGTCCCCAGAAATATTGTTAGGATCCCAACACCCAATAAGGGAAATGAGCCTTTCCACATCCAGAATGTCACCAGTACCCCCAGAAAGAACTCCTAGAACATTTGTAGAGAAGTCTGTTTGTCTTGACACACTTTCTGTGTTGTATCTCTGGTCAGGAGGGTGCAACCTGGGCAATTAGGATCTGTCCTTAAAATCCACCTGCTTTCACCTGGTCCTTCCCCCAATGGAACACTAGGGGGCGGCCAAGTCAAGTGTGGAATTCATGCTGCTCTCCTGTGGCAGGTCCTGGCCCAAAGTGTTTCCTCTTTTGCCTAGCACTGGAAGTTTCTATAGTTATGGGGATGTGTATTCAAATTTTGCCTTTCGTCTCTCTCATTGTCTCTCAAGCTCTCTTTCCCTATGTGTCCATCTCTCTTTCTGTGCATGTTAACTCTGACCCAGATTTGCTAACAGGTTGTTGTTCATGATCTTTCTCTCCTCCGTATTCTGAGCATAGATGAACTGCTGTTGTGACCAGCACTGCAGTGTAGTGTGAAACTGAGGCAGATGAAGGAAATCTGGAAAGCTGAGCATGAGCCAAACAGAGGTTGTTGCTCTCATCAGCCATTTCTTACCCTCTGGAATGTCAGTGACTAGCAAATATTTGCTTTAACTTTTTGCATAAAATCAATAGTCTTCTCCTCTTTTTTTGCCTTAAATAAATGATTTGGATGCAGATTTCCCATTGCAATAGATTCATATATGTGCTAATAATTGACTTCACATTTCACCCAGGGCTGCTGAATGTCTGGGATATGAGACAGTTGCTCCCTGGGACGAATGTACCCAGTTTCCTAGGCTAAGCATGGGAGGTAGGAGGGAGCTGTGCCCAAGGGAGTTTCTGACAAGTTGTCGTAACCTAGAGCTTCCTGTTCAGTTTTGTGATTCCCTCCTGTGTCCACTCCATGGAGCTTTGAATTCTCTTATTCCAGATTATTTAAATCTATTAATGATCCTAGTTCTCTACTTGGCCCAGTACGTGCTCTAGAAAAGTCAACATACACATTTCTGGAAGCACGGAAGGTCTTGGCAGGGGATACGTGCACAGGCATTTGAACTTTGGGGAATCCTCGGCTCCTGGTCGACAGAGACTGAGGAGATGTGAAGCTCACCACCGAGAGACTGCTGCTCTCCTGAGGTGAAAAATCACCATTTCCTTTGTAGATGTGGAGACTGTATTTTTATTAAGAAGACGAGGAATGGCCACCAACTCCACCATTTGGCCCTTGCCTCTCTGCTGTTCTGAAATTGCTCGTGTGTTAACGGGAGATGAAAAGAAGTGGTGAAGGAGCCCTTCAGTGGATTGCAGAAATCGCTTGAAGCCATTGAGTTTGATACGGTTTTTGCAGGGGGTCTTAATATTTCCCTATTGGCAATTTATAGAGGAGTTGTGTAGATTCCTGATGTTGATGAGTCAGGAAAAAGAAGCATGGAACTTGAGAGTTCTCAATTTATAATCCCCATTTTTATGCAGATGAACTATCCCTTATAAGGTATAATAAATTGTAATTATTTTTGGTGGTCTGGTGGCATAATAGCACAAATCTCCTACCACAGGAACTTCAAATAAAGCTTAAATAGCTAGAATTACTGATTGGCTTGAGAATTTTCCTGTCTTTTCCCATCCCCATTTCTCAGGTTGGCCAAAACTTCCTACTAGTTCAAAAGACAAACCTCACCTGTAAAGAGAAGGAAAATATTATTGACTTCCAGAGAAGCTGTGGTTTGAAGGAAACACTTCCGTTGAGGACAGTGTCAAGGTCACAGGCAAGGAGACTGCATCCAGCACAGTGTCTCCAAACATATCTTTGGGAATCAGGTGTGATCTCTATCCGATATTATATTTCTAGCAAGAAAGGAAAGAAAAGTGAGTCAGGCAATGGGTGCTGATTCATGCGAAGCAGAAGGGGACCGTGGTCTCGAGGGTCCAGAGCAGTCCGGCCGGTAAGCTCACCCGTTTCTCCGCGTGTTTCCGGAGACCATGCACACTCAGAGGCAAACGCGCTCACGGAGTTTCCTGAGCTCCCTGCAACCAGAAAGCTGGTGCATGTATTTCACCTTTTTTGGGCTGACGCCGTCTAGAGAACACAGTGCACAACCTCCACGATCCCCAAAGTGACAGAACGATACTGTTAGAGTGATTTGGCATTAGAATGACCATCTTAAGGGCCGGAAAGCCATTTTGCTGAACACCCCCTGGCCAAAACTGCCTATGTGACCTTGAGAAGAGAGGAGGTAGGTAAACCTGACAAACAACTTAATCATAACCGACCAACACGTGGGCGGGCAGTGGTCACGACACAGATATCCAGGCCTAGACTACCAGGGCATGACAAAAGGAGCCTTTCCAAAGGAACTTATCTTGCAAACCAAACCCCTGGGTGGGGCGTAAGCAGAGGGAACTTATTTCGCTAGACCAAACCCCCCGGGGGCGGGAGGTGGGGGGCGCGTAAGCAAGAGAACTTGTATGTACTGTGTAAAATTACTGCAAGTTGGATGTTTTGAAAATGCTATATAAGCCCTTGGCTTTGCGCACTCCGGGTCCTTGTTGAAACCCGCTGCGTCGGGCAGATACTTGGACCCCAGCTAGCTGGAAATAAACCTCGCTGTGTGGTTTGCATTATCGTGGGTTTCCTCTGTCTGTTGAGGGGTGGTCGACACCGGACACTCGCAGATACCAGACTCAGGCCCAAGGGGACAGTCTTCCCAGGACACACAGTCACGCACTGGCTTCAGCTTACGGAGCTCAAAGCGACACCGTCTGACCACAGAGACAAAGTACGGTGAGACCCACCTGCCTAAGTCCTTCCTCTTTCAGTGGACGATGGTCAAGGTCGGAGAGTCCCAGAGACTGATGCTGAGCTGGACCTCGTGTTCCGTGTTCTTGCAACCCGTACAAGGTCTTATTCTTTCTAGGTGCTGTGGAGTGACTGGTGTGGATGCTGGTTGGACTTCTTGTCCAGCCCCTGGTACACTTCCTAAGTCTGCGAGACACAGAGGTTCTTTTTAGAATTAGGCGTATTGTACTTTCTGTCTATGAAGAGTACAGGAACATTTCATAGCCTTCTTCTCACAAAGAGAGAATCATACAGTATTTTACATTTTCTGCATATTTTAGGATGACGGATTATGACATGAAACAACCGATAAGAATCGGAGACCTTTATGAGTGGAAGCCTGGACGTCTTGACCTCCTTCATCTAATTCCCTACCCTCTGACCCCTGCCTCTAGTAACCACAAATCTGGTTTTTTTGGAGTTCATTTTGTTTTTGTTTTTCTCTGTTTTAGAATCCTCTTTTGAGTGTGATCATACACTTTGAGTCTTTCTCTCTCTGATTTTTTTCTCTTTGCATAATGTCCTGGAGGTCTATTCAAGTTGCCACGAGTGGTGGGTTTTCCTTCCTTTTTAAATGGCTGAACAGTATTCCATTCTATATGTGATGTGGGATAGAAAGGCAGAAGAAAATGGAGATAGCATTACTATAACCTCCAGCCTAATGGGCCAGTACTTGAGGCAGGCAGAGTTCATTGTTCTTCCTGGACTTTCTCAACTGTTTTAATGTGAATGCCTTGCTAGAGGCAAAAACAATCTTGGTTTCACAAAACAAGTCCTCCTGTTTCCTGTGAGTCTTCTTTAGCATAGCCAAACCTTCTGAAACTTCCCTTACCCTTACTTCTCAGGCCCCAAAGTATATAATCAGATGCTCCTCACAACCCCAGGGCAGAGGTCTTGCTGCCCACAGGTCCTGTCCCCACTTGTTAATAAAATCACCTTTTTGCCCCAAAGATGTCTCATGGATTCTTTCTTGGCCATCTGCTGAGACCTCACCAACACTCCAAAACAATATCGATTTCACAGTATACCTATGTCAAGTCATTATGTTGTACACCTCCGACTTACAGAGTGCTGGATGTCACTTCTATCTCATAAAACTGAAAGAAAAAAAGAATTTGGGGAACTTGCAAGGTTTTGTGCTAATTTCGCCGAAAGAGCAATACTTCCTAATTCGTGCATTGGAAAGGTTTTGTGCTAATTTCACCAAAAGAGCAAAACTTCCTCATTCATGCATCTTAAAGACTATGGTAAAATGAGTTTCTGAAAACCGGGCCTGTCATAAAAGTCAACCCAACAGGATTGGCACTGTTACTCATTTTCCCCTAATCTACATTTTCATGTCGGATAGTGGGCATATCATCTCCTTGGGCTGCCCTAGCAAAGTACCACTAACTTTGTGGCCTCAGACAACAGAAATGTACCCTCTCACAGGTCTAGAAGTTTGAAGTCTGCAAGCAAGGTGTTGGCCAGACCCTGCCCTCTCTGAACCTGTGGGAGAGGATCCTCATTTGTTTCTTGACAGCCCTGGTGGCCCAGGCATCCCTTGACTTGGGACGGGATAGTCGGATGTCTACCTCTGTCTTCACGTGGTCCGCTCTCTCTGTTACTCTGTGTCTCTGTGTTCTTCCTCCTCCTCTCCTTACAAGGCAACTGTAGGCACTAAGGGCAGGCTGCCCAGAATAGGCCACTTTGGTCTATTATTATCTTAAATAATCATTACTTGAGGGACAGCCTGTGCAAGAAGGACACACCCTGTGCCCCGGAAAACAGGAGTTAAATCTCCCATAGGGAAGGTATCTTCCCCGGACCAGGAACTCAGAAGACATCTTTATTGTCATAGATAGGGAATTTAGAATCCAGAGGGTGTAGAAGCAACCTTCGTTACTTTTTACAAACTTACTACTAGAGCCCACATCTTGTTTAGAATTCCTTACTAACTGAAGTTCTCAAGTTTACCTTTTCTTTGGCCTGTCAATTCCTCATAGATTTGTTTCCTTTGTCTAAAGGAAAACTGTCTGCTGGGTCATTTCTTAGGGTTTGGGTTTCATTACTGGGCCCCTGCACACACATGACAAAATGTTTCCTCTGCTTTTTCCCGCTTTTGTTTTTACTGTTATTTTCTCCTGTAAATCTGTGCCATGTAAATTACTTTTTAAAATTTTTCTATATGTTATGTTAATCAACATACAGTACAGCATTCTTATTTGATGGAGTATTCCAAGATACATTGTTTATGTAGAACACCCAGTGCTCCATGTAATACATGCCTCCCCATGTAAATTTCTTAGTCCAGCTAGAAAAACCGTGGGTAGAGGAAAATTTCTTCTTCCCTCATGCTACCAATCATATTCATGGAGGGCCCACCACACTATAGTATGACGCATCTAAATTAATTATCCCTGCAAAGACTTCTTTTTTTTTTTTTTCCAAATCATGCCACATTCAGGAGTATGAGGCTAAACCTTCAGCGTAGTTTTTGAGGGGACACAAGTCAACCAATAACGGTGTCTAAATACAATTTTTAATTTAATACATTTAAAAATACAACTTCCTTTGACACTTTTGAGAGTAACTGCTTTTTGTTTCTTACTTTTTTCTTCTTTAGCTGCGTATCTGAGTTCTTTCAATGGCACGATTAATTAAGAGATCTGGAATTTTTTAGGACTGCACTCTGTTACTAATAAGTGTGATAGAGACACTTATTAATATTGGCACCTTCTGAAGGCAGGAGTATGCCCCAGAATTGCCTTGTCGAACATGTTAAGAAATGACCGGGTCAACGAAATCAAAAAAATTTATAATGGGAATTAGAGAAGAGAGTAGCAATCTTTTTCACTGGCAGAATATGGGACACAGAGAATTTTACATCTACCTCCCCGCTATTATTTACTTCAGCAAATGAGATTGGTACCGTAGAGTTCAACATAATGGTTGCTCCATTATCTTTGCAGTAGGTATCAAAATCTTATTTTGGTGGATTTCCTAGAAAATATTGTCATCTTAAACAATGAGGTAAACTGAGGCAAAGTTAAAGGACCAGAATTTGAGTTTAAGTGCGTGCTGTAGCAAGCCGCAGGTGAGTCTGTTGAGGGTTTGGGGCAAGCTGTATTTATGTGCAAGCAAAGCACGGAAGGGCAAGTCCAGCCTGAGTCCAAGCAGTGAATTCAAGGGTTGAGGATGGGGAGATAGTCGTGGCAGATATTCATTGGTCAGGACAGAAATCTCCATCTTCCACAAATCAGGCGTTTAATGGAAATCAGTCTCTCGGTTCTCGATTTCCATTCTTGCAAGGGTCCACGTGTGAGATTTTGCATTTCATATTGACGGGTTCTGTTTTAAATTGAAATGCCTTCACAATATTCAGACCCAATATGCTTGTGGAACCTTCCCTAGAGGAGCACGTGTTAAATTGTTTCCTTGGTCACTTCAGCCTGACTCTGAATTTAAATTACCCAAAATGTAGTAAGATGGCAAAATAGGCTTTTCCAGTTGCTCCAGGATGTTGTTAGTAGGACAAAAGCCATCTGACATAGGCACTGTTTGTCAGGAGGTGTTCAACTCCACGTGACCCGCATCGAGCTGCCACATGAAAA
>JAPYYJ010002892.1:0-12201 GCA_028533885.1 Nasua narica | reverse complement strand
TTTTCATCACTGCTAAGAGTTTCGTGCGACGAGCATCCTTCTGGAGCAGAGTATCACTACGTGGGCACTAGTGACATTTGGGGCGGGATAATTCTTTGTTGTGGGGAGCTGCTGGCCTATGGTGGAGTGACAGTTCTCGACTTTGGGTGATTTTTGCCCTTCAAGGAGCATCTGGCAATGTCCAGAGAAAGTTTCTGGTCATCACGGCTGGGGATTCTACCAGCATCCAACGGGCAGAGGTCAGGGGTGTTACTAAAATCCCAACAGCGCACAAGGCAGTCCCCACAACAAAGAATGACAAATGTCGGTAGTGCTGAGGTGAGATACTCCTGCTCTAGATTCATCAAGAAAACACAGTCATTCTCAGTAAAACTCGTGGCAGGAGACTCATACGACCCAAGGGACCCTAACCCCTGCCTTCTTCAAATTCAGAACCCTGAGAACAGCTGTCTAGGCAAATGGGTATCTCTATTTGTCAAGAATGCAGAGTAAGAAGTCATGGTTTCCAGAATAATCTATGAATTCATTTTTTTTAAAGATTTTATTTGTTTATCTGACTGAGGGAGACACAGTAAGAGAGGTAACACAAGCAGGGGGAGTGGGAGAGGGAGAAGGGAGCTTCTCGCAGAGCAGGGAGCCTGATGTGGGGCTCGATCCCAGGACCCTGGGATCATGACCTGAGCTGAAGGCAGATACTTAACGACTGAGCCACCCAGGCACCCTATAAATTCATTTTTAAAATGAAGTCCCTGCCCTTGGAATCCTAAGGACCGGGAAAAGTAGCCATTCATTTTTGGCATTGTGGTTTGGAATGTGTGATTAATTCCACTGGAAACCAAGTCTGCCTGTTAGATGTAGATATTCCTTTGTTCACACATCTCCTTATTCGGAAGTATTTGCTGAGCACCTACTATGTGTCGGGTACTTTTCTAGTGTTGGAAAAAGAGGAGCAAATAAAAGAAGCCAGGTCCCAGCCCCACGGAGCTGACCCCCTACTAGGGAAGACCAACAGTACACAAGAAAACAAATGCACCAGCAGGGTAAAGGTGCGAATGATACTGTCAGGAAGGCAAACAGGCCAGGGCGAGAAGACAGCGACGAGGGGGCTGGATGCCTGAGGTCACCCCTCTGAAATGAACAGGGAAGATCGGCCGAAAAAGTGACATTCAGGCCGAGACCTGAATGAACTGAGATTGAACAAGGTAATTCAAGGAGGCAAGAGAGTCCCAGGCAGGGGGAAGAGTGGGTGCTGGGTCCTTTGGTGATACGGGCTTGGGGGAAGACAGGTGAGAGCTGGTAGAGAGGTCAGCGAGGCCCATAGAGACAGGGCCAGGAAGCCATTGGATGGCTCTGAGCAGAGGAGAGATGGGGCTTGGTTAATGTTTCACGGAGAAAACAAACTATGGGATGACAAGAGTGGAGAAGGACAGACCAGCTACAAGCCTGCTATGGTCTTCCAGGCAAGATATGGTGATGACATTATTAATCAATCAATGAAATCATTGGTACTAATACCAGCTCTCTACTTGGCCGAAGTATTCTCTCTCAGCTAGATCATGGGCAGACCAAGCATCCTATTCAAGCTACCTGTATGGGAAAATACACTCTGAGTTCCAAACGGTCAACTTGGGTTTTAAGCTGGGGACCGTGTGATCTGAGAAAAGATGGTAAGAAAGAGAGTTGGGGGTTGGGAAGCTCTGCAGGAGGAAAGAGGGAGTATTTCCCAATTGCCCCCCTTTCTCCAAAGGCATCAGAGAAGAAGAGTCTGAGAGGGGCCTTCCCACCATATTCTTCCAAGGGCTTCTGGGCAGCGAGTGGCTGAGACCCACTGTCCCGCGACAGGCAGAGCAGCCGGGGAAGGACAGGGGAAGGACTGGTGTTCTCCTGGAAGGCCGGCATCGCAGCTGAGAATGAAGGAGGGCATGGAGGGTCTTCCAGAAGCAGGAAAGCCTCTACTTCTGGGGTTTCTCATGTTTTAGGGCAACACAGGGCAGGGAAACAGCCATGGAGTCAACAGAATAATCTAGCCGTGCCTCTTCCTAACTGCACAATGCTGGGCATGCCGCCCCATCTCCCCAGTCCTCTGTAAAATGGAAACGAGACCCTGCCTCTCAGCGGGGTGAGACGAGGCCCACACTGAAGGTAACAACAGCATCCAGCCCACGTGTGGAAGTCCGGGCCCGTGCATCTTCTGGTCCACAGGCGTGTCCGGGGGGGCGGGGAATTCAGCTCTACCCATGGGAAGGGGCTTCCCTTTCATTAATTTCTCTCTCCAACACACTCACTAGGTCTTAGTGCCGGACATGGTTTCTGGAGGAAACAGGAAGACACAGCATCTCCTCTCTAGGAACTCACAAGCAGTGGGGGCGGTGGGAGATATGACCACAGATCCCTCTAATCTTTTTCTCTTGGTGTGTGGTGACCCCGCTCAGACCATTTTCACGCCAATACGATGAGAGCCAGCAGCCTTCTGGGGTTGGCAAACCTTGCTTGTCTGCAGGGGGCTTGTGGCATCCACCCTGGGGACTGCACCCTGAGCTCCCCTCCAGACCCGCAAGCAGGCCTGATCGGTTTTCTTGGAGGAAAAGGACAGGGAGGAAAAGGCAGGGCTGGCTGGGTTGACAGGGAGGCAGGAAAAGCGTCTGCCTTCAGCCAGGCCTTCCTTCCAGCCCCTGATCCCTTCCTCACGGTGGACGTGGCCCCAAGAGAAAAAGAAGACCGGGACAGGTGAGGGGCCGGCAAGACACCCACTCCTGACCCCCAGAAGGCCCGGTGCTCGGCATCTTCTCAAGAGCCTTCCAAGGAACGTCTTCAAGAGAAGGCCCCAGCTCTGAGTCATCTGAAGCAGAGAAGGGACCTTGTAAAAATAACTTCCAAGTATGAGGAACCTGTATTCACATTATTCACGAAACAAAGAACAAAAAAGCAGGGCAGGAAGCAGAGGAGGAAAGTGTCGTTCACGTCAGTTTTCTTCACATGACAAGCAGCCAGGAATTCATTTGCTGAGCCCCATCTCTCTCTCTCCCCCCTCCTCTCTCCTTAGAGCGATTACATAAGCTGGAGAGAGGGTCTCCTTTTAACCTTCTGACTCGCCCACCCACCCTCCTTCAACTGTCACCCCCCATCGGAGCCTTCCCCATAATCCGGGACAGCATCCGGAGGGGCGCAGGCTGTGTCTGCCTGGGCACAGGGAATTCCCTCGAAGCCCCAAGAGCCTCTGCCAGGTGCCACAGGTGGCATATCTGCCACTATGACCATAAATATTTCAGTAAACATCTATAAAATCAAAAGGAAAACACCTCATAACCCCATCACTTTGTGGGAATATTTACTTCAATTTTTTTTTTTTTTTGCTCAATTTTTAACAAACTGTGGTTGGACATATCGTATAGATAATTTTGTATCCTGTTTCTAACATAAGCATTTTGTCATGTTATTAAAAGCAAATATTAGCTTTAACTATCGGGTGATAATTCACTGAACATCATGGTCCGTGATAGACGGATCCCCTTTCTCCACACTGGGAACTTCTACACCTCCCTGGGTGGAGGGCCGTCTCCTAGTCCACGCTTCTCACAGGAAAACCAGGGCCTCGCCCTCACTCTGTTGAGGGGAAACTCCAGGTCCGAGAAGCAGTGGACATATGGACAACTGAAAGACCTCGGGCTGGTCCTGGGGGGTCAGGGCCGGGCAACTACGGCCCGCCCAGCCGGCCCCCATTTATACAAAGAGAGCGTTCATGGAACATAGCCACGCCCATCATTTACACACCGTCCCCTGGGGCCTTCGGCGCTATAAGCAGACTCATTGTGACAGAGACCATATGGCCCGCAAGCCTAAAATATTTAGAACTTAGTTCTTGAAGGCCGTTTGCTGACCCCTGTGTTTGGAGGCCAAATATCCTCCAAAGTCCATGCTCCCCGTTATTTCGGGAGAGGGGTCCCTCAGAGGCAGCTGCCCAGCCAGGAACTCCATGGGCCAGCAAGACGGGACCCTATGACTAGTTCTCATCAATGAAACAAGGGCCTGGGGACGTATGTCATCTTGGGGCCCTGCTGGTGAAGAGGTAGGTGAACTTCTACTACCTTCTTTTTTCCCTTCCACCTGAACCCAGGGGCCTCTTGGGCCTGCAGTGGTGTTTCCATCCTTTCTTTATCATTATTCCCCAGAAAGGAGGGTTTTTGGACACTTTTTTCCCAAGTGCCTTCCTCCATGAAATTATCCCACAGATACACCACCATATATCTGGTTAGGTACCATGTACATATCCATCATATTTATGTAAGGGACATAAAATTTTTTTTGCCCCTGGGAACTAATTTTTGCCTCCTTGAGTGTGATATTGCCCCCACTGAGAATGTACCCTCTAAAATACAGCAGAATCACAAGACAGAAGTCCTTGGGTCCCTGAATAACCCTGTGGAGGAATCCCAGGCACACCAGAACACTTGCATTTGACTGTTATCAAGGGCAAGAAATAACCAATCATGTTAAACTCCCCCAAACCAGAAGATGATTGTGGCAGCGAATGTTGCCTTGACAATTATAATACAAGATCTAAATTCAATCGTTATTTTTTCAAAAGTATAGATTGGATTAGTATGTAATATTATGAACAGGAACTCTCTCCTAAATCCCAAAGAGGGTAAATTTAGGATTAAAAGCCCCTACTTAGATGGGGAAGAGTTTAGCCTGTTAGCTCTAGAAGTGATATAGGCAAAAATTATAAACAGATTCAAGAAGGGTTGAGATTCCATCTTAATTAGGTGGAACATGGATAACATATTACTTATATCCTTTTCATATGGCTACCTCATTGCAAAGATGAAAGTGAAAGAAAAAAAATTTTAAACAGACATCATTTCGGGGTGCCTGGGTGACTCAGTTGGTTAAGCATCCAACTCTTGATTTCGGCTCAGATCATGATCTCAGGGTTGTGAGATAGAGCCCCATGTCAGGCTCCACGCTAGGCATGGAGCCTGTTTAAGATTCTCTTTCTCCCTCTGCCTACTCCCCACCCTACACTCACATTCTTTCTCTCTCTAGGAAAAAAAGAAAAAGAAAAGACATCATTTCAAGTAACAAAGGGAATAGGTAAGGGCTACTAGGGAAGAGACTGGAACAACTTTGTGGAAAATAAACAGATGATGGAAGGTTAGAAAGTGATGATGCAGGCTCAGGAAACCTGAGCCCAGAGTAGATGTGAATATCATGGGAGTCCATCAGCCTGGCAGAATGGCCAAGAGCCTCACGACTCAGGGCAATGGAGGGCAGGAATCAGATGTGAGGCTGAACAGGAGGGATTATATGAAATCTGAAGTCAGAGGAGTTGAATCCTCCATGGGTGGCTCACTGGGCAACCAGGTACCCATTCTCCCTAGAGAAAAAAGGCATTTTTTTTTTCCCCTGAAGAAACTGAATGGACCCAAAGAAAAGATATGAGGTCCAGAAAACAGTAGAACTAACCTAGTAAAATACTAAGGAAAATCCCAGATGACAATTGTGTAGCAGGCCTAGAGAGCAACCAGATGAAACTTGAGGAGAATAGAGGTTCTGGAAAGAAGGGAGGATATATAAAATACCCAAATGGCTGGAGGGCTTGAGAGGAAGAAAAATAACAATACGATAACAACAAATGGCTTTTTTTAGAAAAAGAAGTTTAGAAAAATTCCAAGATACTCCTGGAAAAATAAAAAGCTGCCAAAAAAAAAAAAGACTCCTAATATATTATTACTTGGTTCCAAAGAGGTTAATAGATCAGGCATCAGAGTCCTACATTTAAATGCTTTCATGGTGAAGCAAGTAAGTTAATGATCAGAGTAGGTTAGGTATTAAGCATATGCATATACTGAATGAGTGGTGGGGACTGTGGCAAACTAGGGTAGGCATGTCCATTCTAAAGTAGGAATCCTCAAGCAGGGTTACCATTTGGGAAGTCAGACCATATGTGCCAGAGCTTCCAACTTTTAAACCAATATCCCAAAATCTCTTTTATGAAAATTCTATTTTAAAATATTGGCTGTTGGGGCACCTGGGTGGCTCAGTGGGCTAAAGCCTCTGCCTTTGGCTCAGGTCATGATCTCAGGGTCCTGGGATTGAGCCCCATATCGGGCTCTCTGCTTGGTGAGGAGCCTGCTTTCTCCCCTCTCTCTGCCTGCCTCTCTGCCTACTTGTGATCTCTCTCTCTCTGTCAAATAAGTAAATAAAATCTTTAAAAAAAAAAAATATTCAGGCACCTGGGTGGCTCAGTGGGTTAAAGTCTCTGTCTTCAGCTCAGGTCATGATCTCAGGGTCCTGGGATTGAGCCCCGCATCAGGCTCTCTGCTCATTGGGGAGCCTGCTTCCCTCTCTCTCTGCCTGCCTCTCTGCCTACTTGTGATTTCTCTCTCTTTGTCAAATAAATAAATAAAATCTTTTTTTAAAAAATAAAAATAAAATATTGGCTGAAATTGAAAAAAAAATCACTAGGCAAACCAAATAAGTATGCCCAAGGGCAGACTGTCAATACACAATCTATTATTTACATATTCATGGTAAGACAAATCCTATCTGCTGATTTTTCAGTCTTTAGGATCAACGTACAGATAAAGCATAGAAGATTTAATGGCAATTAGAAATAAAAATGTAAATGCTATCACCTTTATTGTAAAGGTAAAAATAGAGATGACAGAAATCGGAAAATGGGAGGTAGCTGGGGTAAGAACACTAACATCTTCATCTTACTGAGAAGAGAATCAAGAAATATTGTTTTTAATGAACAAGAAGTATGATAGCAAGAATCTCACTTATAAAGCTAACCAAATAGAGGAACTATAAATAACAATACAACTATGTTGTGAGGATGTGGGGAGGGAGGTAGAAGGGTGGTATGAGTGAGCTAAATCGTCACCTATCACAACAGGAAGTAAGTTGATAATTTCTAAAATAGGAGTGAAATAAAAGAAACTTATTTTCAAATATGGAGATAAGTGCCAGAAAGAAGTCATTGAAAGAGTTAAAAGTGGTTGCCCCCAAGGGAGTGGGGCTGGGTTAGGGAAGGAAGGGGACAGGAGATTGTTATTTTTATTATAAATTTTTCTGAATATGAACACCCCCAACCCTAGTGAGAAAAAAAAAAAAAAGCTTTTGAAAGAAAATGAAACAGATCACTTCATGGGTTTACTACTGAGATAGATAAGTAAGCCTACAAGTTGTCTGAGTAACATGTAGAGATGGCACTCAAAAGGGTTTAAATGAAAATAATTTAATGAATGGACAGAGTCGCGGCGAGTGTTAAGGGAACCAACAACATATGGCACAACACTCAGAGACTAACACCAGCAGGAAGCCCTTACCACCCCTAAATTTGAAGGGCAAAGGGAGGGAATGGTGTTCCTGGAGCCCAGTGAGACTAGAGCTCTGGGAGAGGGGCTGAAGCTATAAAAAAAAAAAAAAAAAAACAGCCACTGCCAGAAATCCGATAAAGCAGAGAGGGAGCAAGAGGTTAATGCTCCAACCTCTTCTTCCTTCTGTTCTTGAATCTTCTGCTGGCATCTCCCATTAGTCAAACCCAATCAAACCCGGAAGGTAAAGGAGGAGAGTCTAGCTGATGCACCCCACAGAGGCCAGCCTCCCCAAGACAACGGCAAAGCAGAGAATGGATCTGGAAGGAGGTGAGCAAGGAGGGAACAACCAACACGCACTCTCACATTCTCCATTACCTGAGAGTAAAGAAATAGATTAGATACCCAGACTGGTAACTCTGACCTTCTCTAGTTCAGTAGCAGAACTACGGGTCTGCCAGGACGAAGTGATAATGGATCTTTAATTTCCCCCCAATTTTCATTATAAATATAGGTGGAGGACTTCCATACGGAAGTAGTCATATGGAAGCATGTAGTCAAGGAGAAGAACCAAGATACATGAAATAAGAATCCCACTACCATGAAAAACAGGCCCGCCGGGCAAGGAAATGATATGATGTGGTCTGATGAACATCCAGAAATGTGCAATCACACATCCCCAAGCCCCAAACCAGGAAGCAGCACACCTCCCCAGGCTTTCCTAAACAGGGAAGACTGGATCGGCCCTTGAAGGGCAAGTGAAATTAGATAAATGAGAGAGAGCAGCACTTGAGACACGTTCAGGAGCAGTGAGCAGGTCTGCCTGGTCATGGGACGAATGAGAAACAAGCTGTCATCAGGCTGGGACGACATTAAGGAGGGATCCAAATGTTAGGCTCAGGAACTAAAACCTTCAGATCAAGTACGCCTGAAGCTGTAGAGAAATTACAGGGGTGGAATGTGGACCAATGTCAAAGACAGAGCAGGCGGGGACACAAAGGACTTGTCCTACCAGATGCTTAATATCTGTGGAAAGATGAGAGGCTAGGAAGGAAGGGGGGATGCACAGCGGTAAGCACTGAGCTGTCATTTAAGATTCAGCTATAAGGTCATAACCGCTATTAAATTTTTCTTGACCAAACTCGGCCTTTTCTCAGTAGTGGGAACATTAAGCCTTGACTATCGGAACTTGGAACACTTTCCTGAACTCGTGTTTCCTGCTAGTACTGTATGAAATCTTTTGAAGGCAAGAAGGGTGACTTATTCACCTTTATGTCCCCCGATCCTAGCTTAGGGCCTAGTCCATAACAAGTGCCCCGCAGGATGGATGGATGGATGGGTGAGGGGTGGGATGCATGGATAGATGGATGGATAGATGGATGGATGAGGGGTGGGGATGGATGGATGGGGGATGGATGGGGTGACAGGGGCCTGCATCAGGATAGTAATAATGCAAATGAATGAAACAGGAAAATCAGTAGCATGTGGATCTTCCCGGAGTGTGCAGGCCGGATGTCTGTGTCTTTTGAAAAGTGAGAGATTATAACTTAATTGCTTTATGATTCTGCAAATAGTCCCCAGCTTGTGAGGGCATGTTTGGTTATTAACAGATCGTGCAGCAAATTGGACACAGGAAACAAACCACAGATGATAGAAAGGTGGGTGGGGCTCAGGGCAAGAAGCAGAGACCAAAGCACCCCCTCCCACACCATTTAGGAGGATGGGGTCAGACATGTTGGCTCGCTTTACTTTGAAGTTTTGGTTGCTTCATTTTTTATAATTCATCTTAAGAGAATGACAAGGAACAAGAAAGCTGTTTTCAGCTTTTCCAACTGTTTCTCTACCACACACCAACATCTCATTTACTACCATAGACTTGTTTCTAACTCATGGGTCTTGGCAAAAGTCAGAGAAAGCAAAACAGTGCCCTTACGTTAGGTTCCAGAAAAACACCAGCTGTTGAAATTAAACAGCCAGACTGGGGGCCTGATGATGAGTAAGAACAACTTCCTTCAAAAAGTGCCATCACTATGCAAGAGACTTCTGGGTCCTTGGACAATAAAACTCCACCGTTATAATCAGATGGGACTGCTGCCCCAAATCCCATAATACTCTTGACCAGTTACATAAATACAGCATCTCCTACATCAGGGGACCAAAAAATGATTCTGAGATTCTAGCTAGAAACTCCGAGACATTTAAGAACCCCCAAGAGACGATAAGATGCCTACAAGCAAGGGAAGGCGGTGACATCTGATAAAAACTTTCAGGACCGCCACGACAGAGATGAGCGGTGGCTAACCGTCTCCCTTGCCTACATTCAGATAGGAAGACAGAATAGGCTTGCTATTTCCTTGTGTCGGAGTGACGATGCCCAATGACGCCCTCCATCCCTTCTGCCCTATGGATGTCCCCAAGTGATTTCAACAACAAATCTCCCGAGAACCCAGAGGAGGAGCTGGGGCAGGTTCCTCTAGTCACATCTGACAGATGGAAAAATCAACTTGCATGAATCTGGATATGCAACTTGTCCCAGGGTCTCAGAGAGGGGTCCTTGACCCAGCCTGATCTGGAACACTGCTCTCCTGATGACCCAGATGCAAGGATGGTGACCTCCTCATTCTTCCGTCTCTGAATCCTAGCACAGAGCCTGCTCCTGGTCCACAACCAGGAAGTGCTCAAGATCAAGGGGAACAGATGACTCCTGATGTCAAACTACTATGTTAGCCTCACTCGGGAGTTGATTTCTTTGTCTGTAAAATGGGAATAACAATATTCTTCTCATAGGGTTAGCAGGAGGCTCCAAAGAATTTGTACATGTACAGCTTTTACGGCACTGCCTGGCATGTGGTCGAAACTCCTTAATAGTAGCTATTACTGTTATTGTTGGTGGTGTCACTGCTGTGAAGAAAAGAGGAAGGTAATGCGAGTGAGAACGACATACCGGGGGGGGGGGCAGGGGCGTACCTCAGCCAGGTTTGTGGGGGAGACGCTCTTGAGGATGTGACATTGGAGCAAGACCTAAGTGGGAGAAAGGGTCGGTCCTTCTGGATCTGGGGAAGTGGGGGGGGGGAGGGGAGGGAGAGGTACGGCAGGGCAAAGGCTGTGAGACTGGAGTGAGCCCGGCGTGTCTAAGGGGTGGAAGGACCCGGCAGTTTTGTGATGATCACAATCCATTTTATACATCCCGGTTCCTTCCCATCCCTAATTTTTTTAGGAGGAAATGTGGAATTTCCCATCTGGATCGCCACCCTACTGTAGGAAGAATAGTACAGGCTGCTCTTGAGGGTTTGGTCAGTGTATCTTGAAAGACCCACTTTGCTGCAAGTTTTTTAAAAGTCCCTTCAGCACTGTTCACGCATTTCTAGAACAGATCTTACTTCTAGCCCACAGATGACTGGCCGGGGAAACTGAGGCTCCAAGCCACCTTGACCATGGAAGTCCCCAGCTTCCACTCAGCAAGAGCCACTGAGAGCAATCTGCCAGCACACCCCACCGCCACCTCCGCTGCCCCCCAGTTGGCCTCCTCCCCGAGCCTGTCTCATCAGGAGGAAATCTGGTAAATGTGGAAGAAGGAGGCAAGTCAATTCAGTAAGAGGAGAAACACACATTGCAAGGTAAAGCGACTGCTTTTATCTGAGCATCAGAGGCTCTTCTATGCTATCACAGGAAGCTGGAGCTGAACCAACTTAGGTGAGCCCTTCAAAGCGCTGGTTCCACCAGTCTTGTCCTTTCTTTGACGCTCTATCAGGCACAGCAGATGGATGGGGACAGCCCCTCCTCATAACCACAAGCCCTAGTGAGCAACACTGCCCCCTGAGGCCGGCTCCTAGTGGCAGGAAAGATCTGGAGCTCTGCTGGTCTGAATCATGGCCCTACCCCTACTGACATTCATCCTCCTCCGCCTCTGGATCACGGCAATGGGAGGTGGGTCTGGAACACTCCAGCCCGCGGCCGCCTCTTCCCCAGGACCAGCCTCCCACCACCACGCGGGGCTCACCAGTCCCAGGAGAACTGGCATTCGAGAACTGGCCTCGTTCTGAAAGAACGAAACTCAGTCGCACGGACATCTGCAGCCAGCCCATCGCTCAGGCCCCAGCCACTGAAGAAGTAAAGGGAGCCCAGGGAGCTCAAGGTGTGATCCGGGATGCGGACCATGAAGGCAGAAGACTGATCAATTTTATGGTTGAAAACGTATCCACTGTATATGCAAACAAACAACAAAGGGTAAACGAAATTAAATGTCAACAAAATTAAAAAATAATTTTCCATATGCATAATTAATATCCTTCATATATAAAGAAAGCCTAAAAATCAGCAAGAAAATGATAAACACACAAAGAATAAAAGGGGTTACAGGCCATCCATGAGAGAAGAAATACAAACGGCACAAAGACATGAAAAATTATAAGCCTCAGGAGACATCAAGAAAAGGCAGATGAAAAGAACCTATCAAATTGGAAAATATTTTTTATATCCCAGTGCTGTGCTGGCAAGAATATGGAAGAAATGAGCATGCTCACATGTGATAGTAAGTTGACCCATGTCTATCCAAACTTTAATGTGCACGTAGTCTGACCCAGAAATCTATCCCAGAGAATGTTCACATTATAGACACAAAAATATATGTTACATGATCTTCAGCACTGACAGGAATGTGGAGAAGCAGGCACATTCATTTTCGCTGGTGGAAATGAAAGTTAGTATCATATTTATGAAGAGACATTTAGCAAGATGTACCAGAAACATCTTAAAGTTTTGCATATCCTTTGATCCAAAATTCTACTTGCAGAAATTCACCCTTCGGAAATCATCATGACCACGCCTGAAGATTTACTACAAGGATGCTTGTGCGCTGGTTTTAATGGGGGGGGGGGGG
>JAPYYJ010002891.1:0-12201 GCA_028533885.1 Nasua narica | reverse complement strand
ATTCAGACCTAAGCAGAAAAGTCTTCAAGGTAGAGGAGAAATTTGACATGCGGCTAATGAAGGGGAAGGGCTTTGAGACCTTAAAGTTGTCTGGTGTGATGCAGGGGCACTGGAGGGGGTGGCGAGGAAGGGCAAGTTCGAGCGACAGGATGTGCACTTGCAAGGGTAGGCTGGAGAAGACCATGATGAACCATCTGTGACAAGCAAGGAGCTGAGGCTGTGACATGATGATGCCATTTCTTTCAATCAGGAGAAGGACCCAGAAGGAACCAAAGTGGACTCAGAGGAGTTAAAGGAGGAGAGTCATTCGGGACTGGGCCGGGTGCAGGAGGAGGTGCATTTCTGTTTTGGAGAAGGGGGCATGCTTGAGTTTCACTGTTCTGAGCTGACGAAGAGGGATTTCCGAGGCAGTGGCCTAGGAGACGGGTGGGGGGTGAGAAGATGTGTGGGCAAACTGACAGAACATGGGGACCATTTATGTTGGGGTGGGAAGACGGGGGAGGGACATCCAGGATGACTCTGAGGTTTCTGGCCTTGACGTTTGGGGGAGCAGTGAGGCCATTGGCTGAGACCAGAGAGAAAAGCCGTGTGTCCCATGGGGGTCTGTTGGGTCTGGGGTGTCTGTGAGGGACTCAGGAGGGAGGTGAGATAGAGCCCTCGCCCTCCCAGAGGCTCTGCGTTCGAGACAGGGATGCTTCAGCCCGTCTGGGAGGGGGAAGGCCCCTGAGGGGAGGGGTGGCACAGGCCAGCTATGAGCGAGCAGTGAGGGCCATCGGCAGGCTGAGCGAGGCACCAGAGCACTGCCTGTCACTAAGCGTGTCCTGGGTTAGATGACAGATGGTAGGCCATGCTCGACAGAACCCTAGGGAAGTCCGCTTTTGCGGGGAGAGACGGGCCCTGAAAATAAGTAGTCAGGCTACCGTAACCAGCTGAGAAGCAGAGGGAAAAGCCCCTTTGTGGTGCCTTGGGCATTAAATCGAGGTTGAAGAAGCATCCCTCCTGCAAGAGGTGTGCCCGCAAGGAGAAAGCAGCCCAGGGAGCTGGCGTAGGCCCTGGAGGCACCGAGAAGATATGAGCATTTTAGCGGGGGGGGCGGGGGGGGGGCAGGCAGCATACAGAGAGTGATCAGAGGGGTGATAAAGGATGACCAATCATGAGACCCCCAAGGGGGACAGGAGGAGACCCAGGGCCCAGATGGGAGAAGGAGGCCTTAAAGGGTACGGCTTTGTTTGTAATGAGAGGAACTGTGGGAAGGAGGGAGGGATGCAAATAAACTTGGAGGTAGTTGGGAAAAGGGCCTGAAAACTGGTAAAACGTGCTCCGTGCCTTCCGGTTTTACTATGAAGGGAGAGGTGAGGGTCTTTGCTAAGAGAAGGGAGAGGAGGGAGGAGCTGAGTGCTTGAGAAGGTGCTCGGATAACTGCCGAAGAGTGCTGACCGAATGCCTCCCTCACGGGAGTATTTTTGGGGTGTGCTGGAACCGGAAACTATGAAGTCGTCTCTGGTCCCGTCCGCATCGTTCAGGTTTCCTGGCTGACCCTGAGCTGGAGGGGCCACCTGCACACACGGGCATTAGAGCTATTCTGGGGACAGGCAGGCCGCGTGTGTTCCCAGGAGGAGGGCATAAGGAATTGAGATGGAAGGTGACCGGGCCCTAAGTTGGGGGGATAGTGAAGTCAAAGGGACTATTTGATTAGAAGAAAAAGGACAGGCAGAGGGATGCAGTCCCGGCAGGTGGCAGGAATTGGAATGGCTGGAACAGGAAAAGAGCGGGAATAGTCATGGATTGTGTTGGATATCAGAGTTTAAGATGGCGGAGGTGAAACACTTCCCAGTGGTCACGTGACCCAAGATGTCACCGTAGGAATTTGGGAGTTTGTTGAGTGAATAACATGGTATTTCTGGGTTTGAGCAGCCTTTCCAGATGACTTCGGCATTTGTTAACTGCTGGTGGGCATGGCACTGGGAACCTGGATCTCTGGCCAGTCTGGTTCTAATAATTTGCTGGTGGCAGGCAAACGGCCAGACTCAGTTTTTATTTGTAACTCTTATTAATTTAAAAGAATTTTGAAGTATTTTTTACTTTTTTTGATGATTTTCATTGGTAGTTGGCATCTGTCATTAAAAGCCATCACTGATAATTAACTTCTTACAGAAGCTGTCACTAGTGGCTTTGTTGGATGTTGTTATTTTGACCAACAGTTGCATTCATTTTGATTGAACTTATTCATAAAGACTAACATGGACGAGTAAATTAGGGGTATTTCTTTTGGGGAAGGCAAAGGGCACTGCCATATTTAAAATTAAAAAATTAACCAAAAAAAGTTAAAAATAAGCAATGAAGCAATACACTCAGATGAGTGTATTATAGTGGAATTCAGCAAGCGGTTACTTTTCATTGCCTGTCCATTCATTTTGCAATGTCAACATCCTGGACAGTGACAACAGACCAATTCATAGAGGCTTTGTAATGGTTCTTGGGAAGAGTGAAGCCAAAACAAAACAAAATACGAATCTGCACTCATTTTGTTGAGTTGGCATATTTGATTAATCACGTAGAGTCCTCAGGCAGTGTAAGGGCATCTCATTTTGAGACCTCCCTCGTTTAGTGCATATTTATTATAGTACTTAAAATATAGTTTATGTCTTAAAAAAATAGATATAGTTTATGTCTTGATTTACAAGTGTGACGACTGCACGCTTCACACCTTCCCAACTAGGTTGCAGTGTTGCCGGAGTCACCTTTCTTTATTGTCTTGCCAAAGTGAACTTTCTTCCACGGGTTTTGGACCAATAATCATGATTTCTAAGTGTTTCACATTGCTTCTTGCCTTGTTTTTAGACTATGACTTTTTTCTCCAGCTGAGTATAAATACATCTCTACAGATAAAGAAAAAGGGCCTCTTTTTTCCCCCCCAAAAAACACAGCTACCTTACACTGGGTCCAACTGAAAATACATGTTCACCAAACTCAAAAGGGTAAGACAGGGAGTCTGTAGAAAAGTTATCTCCAAAAATTTAGCTTAGAAAATACTTTCACTTCTCTTAAATAGCAGGAATGCCTCTGTCGAGCTGTGGCTTCCTTTACCCCTCTCTCGCAGTCACTCCACCCCCTGGCGCCCTGAGAGTATTTTTAGTCCAGCATTAGACATCCTGGAAGGTGTTCTTCAATTTTTTTAATTGTAAGGTTTTTTATGTTAATTTTGTTGTTTTAAAAGTTTTGCAAACTTTTTAATGTCCTGGGGCCATATGGAAGCATCTTATTCCAATTTAAGCTAGTGAGAAAAGAACCTTTTACAAAACATTTAAATGTACACAGCACATTTCAGAACCCCCCTCCCCCGCCCTGTTGGAGGTGGCGGTGGGAGTGTGCACAGGAGGGACACACCTGCCATTTGTTACTCTCCTGATGGCTTTAGTTGCAGTGCCCATGGAAGGGAAGTTGCAGAAGGAGATCTGAAACACTCACTTGTAGTTTGAATTTTGAAAATGTTCTTACAGAATATCTACATCTGATATTTATGAGTCTTTAAGTGGCAATGCCTAGCTGTTTTCTGAGTGGGAGTTGATTTCTGCTGTTGAGTAAATAGTAGGTTTGGAGAAGTGTTTGTAATGAGATTGGGAAATAGAAACACACCAGCGCAGAAGTAATAATAGTATTTTACAAGAGAGCACCTTGACTCAGGTAAGTTATTTTAATCCTTTTGGGTGATGCTTCTGGGTCCTTTTCTGCTGGTTTTTTCTTTTCTTTTGAGCTTGGTGATAGAAGGTCCTTATTTTTCCTGCATACCGAGGGCATGACATGAAACGCAGAAAGAAGAAATCGTAGATTTGGGGCGATCAGGGTCACCCTCGGCAGCCATGATGCTGAACAAGCATGGCACACCTCTCGAACACGTGACTGTGGCCGGTTCCCCCTGGATTTGTGTCACCTGGGTGGGGTGTGGAAGCATGCCCAGGGAAACAGTCCTTTCTTCAGCTTGCCCTCCGCATTGGCAACAGCCTAAAGCAACGTGCGTTGTCTCTGAGTTACACCTCAAATAAAAGTCTTGGGTCTCATTGGGAAAAGGAAAATAGTCTAGGACAGCCTGGTCCAGTAGAGCTTTCTGCACTGAGGGAAATGGTCTCTCTCTGTGCTGTCCGGTATAGTAGCTGCTGGCCACGCGGGGCTGCCGAGCACTTGGAAGAGGGGCATTGCGGCCAGGAGGAGCTGCATTTGTAACCTTACAAAATGTAATGAGCTCACCTTGAAATAAAATAGCCCGTGTGGCTAATGGCTGCTGGGCTGGGTCACAGGCATCTGAGAAGAGAGCAGCCTCCTGAATTCCCGACTCCCTCTGTGCTCTGGTTCCCACCCTGTCTGTGACTGTCAACCCTCTTGCTTGGGCTGTCTGCTCATGCATTTCTCGGGGTGGGAACAATCGGCGTGAGGAAACTTGCCTGTCTCCCTGCCGGGTCTGTGCCTCCATCGCTTGGCTCCCTCCTCAACAGTCACGTTGCTTAGCCATCCTCGGAGCTCACTAGTGATTTCCGTGGTCGAGCACAGAAGGCAGGGTTGAGATGGATGGTTCTTGAGTCACTAGTTAGGGGTCTCTATGGTAAGGCTCTCAGCTTGTCTTGGCTCCCTCTACAAGTAAGAGACTGAAAAGGGACAAATTGGGAGAACATCATAAGGTCCTAGGTGGATCTTGGCCAAATCAGTGTGGATTAAAGGAAATGTCATGGGGTACTGATAAGAAAAACTTTATCAGGCATCAAATATAAACGCTGGCCAGATGACCTTGAGAAACCCCTATAAGCTCTTCAGAAAGCTAGTTTCTTCTACATGAAAGGGGGTAATAATAACTCCTGCTCGCTTGTGTGGTTGTTAGGAATAACAAATGAAATGATAGAAATTGCAGAATGCTGTTTAAATGCTTATCAGCATCATTGGACAATAGTCCATACTTTTAACTGTGCGCATCCAGTTGGTCTCTTCCTCAAGTAAAGAGGAAGCTAAGATGAAAAAGAAAAAAAAAGATTGAACATACTAAAGGGCATATCTAAGACAATGTTGACTGTTGACTCGGAGGAAGAGCCCTGATAGCCGGTGGGCAAAGGCTCCCTAGTCGTCTGTTGCGCCGGTTTTACCTGCCTAGTGGAGCTGGGCTCCCGCACAGAAGGCCTGGGTTAGAATCAGCAAACTCCCTGTCTCTGGTCAGAAAGCCACTGCGGAGAGACTCGGCCTTGAGGGGAGAAGGAAGGGCCATTTGCCGTCCACAGTTGGCAGGCTGAGCTCCCCTTCTTGCCCCCAGCAGCGAGCCATGTGAAAACACATATGCCCACCCTTCCGTGGTTCCAGTTTTTACTCTGCAAGTTGTGAAAATTGCCTGGCTGTTCTCTGGCCGATTTCCCTCGGAACGTGGCCTTGGTTGGGCCTGGTAGGCCCAGAGCAGCGTACTCAGTTTGTTGCCCTTAGAAGGACAAAGGAGCGGAGGGCACGGGCTCCCTCTCTCCGTGCAGGTAAATGGGCGTTTCCTGGGGGTAGGCATGAAGAACAAAAGAGTTAAGTGAATTTGTCCTTTCTTTGACTCTTCAGTCCCAAACCGTGTCTTCTCCTATCAGCCCGTTGACTCTACATGTGCGCGGAGGGGGTACCATGTCAAGGGAGACATTTCTAGGTGCGTTTTCTTCCACAGAAGAAGATAGCAGATTTGTTTCTAGTGTTTCCAGGAATTCTGTTCAGCCGGATTGAAACAGATATATTATTTTGTTACCTCTTGCTGCATCCTGTTCAGGCTACTTTCTGTATATATTTGTACCTATGCTCTTGATTAGGTACCAAAGGAGGCTGAAATGTTGGTGTACGTTGATCAGAAAAGAATAGAAAAGGTTTCTGTTTTGTTACAAAAATATGATTCATTCTGACTGTGAATATGACTCCACTTAAGTATCTGACCTCAAAATGTTTTAACACTTAATTATTATTCATGTTTCAAGACGGGATCCTGACTCACGAATAAATAACTCTGACTCATTCATTCAAGAAATACATTGAGCCACTCTTGGGCCAGGTACTAGGCACCCCAGGACCTATCAGACACAGTCCCTTTCTAGGAGCCTGCAGTTTGGTGGAGGAGGCAAACTTACAGGCGAATGGTGACAAGCCAGCATGATTAGCACCAAATAAAGGCTTGAAGACAGGGTTGTGATGCTGTGGAGGGAGAAATGCCGGTTTTTCTAGGACTCAGCCAGCAAAAGTTTGACCTGGGAGAGGGCATTTCATTTTGGTTGAGAGACACTAGGTGAGCAAAGAAGGGAGGCAGAGCGGTCCTCCTCTTTATTCTTCCAGAGAGATCGGAGTCTTGTGTCCCAGAGACAGATGCCGAATTGATTCGCCAGATACAGAGTAAATTTTAGCTTCTCTGCCAAGCTTCTTGATTTATTCTTTATCTAATTAATGTAAAAATTAAGGGAATCAGTGAAAACCCATGGACCCCCGCATGGTTTTTGAGGTATTTTCGGAATGCGATTATCTGTTTCATAGTAAAATCAGTGACAATTTTTGAGAAAATTAAACCTGTATTTGCTGAATGTCAGAGCAGCACACTCCACCTTCAGCTGAATCGGGCAGTCTGTCAGAATCTTTCAGGGATGCTGAGACCACTAGTTTGACGATTTCTCCAGACATTTTCCTTCACTGGGAAGACATGGCCCGTGGGCTTTGACAGAACCATTTCAATATTGGTCTTTTGGGAAAATGAGCTCCTGCTTCAGCGTACTTTTTTCTTTTGAAGGAATGGCCGTTTTTTGGGAGACTTTGCCCACAGGTATAAAGGCATAAAGTCCCACGAATAATCACAGTCTATTAGAATTCAGGTACCAAGTCTTCAAGGATAATGCTAGAGATTCAGATTCTGAAATTGTACAGAGAACAGGCTCAGCTATCTGATTGCGTTTCTGAAAAGGAGAAGCGATTTGGGGTTGAGTAGGGCGTGTGGGGCTGTAGACTGCCATTGTTTCCCTATCATCCGTGTGTGGGATAATGAAAGAGAGGCTGGCAGAAGCTGATACGCCCTATTGAGTTGGTAATATATGGTGTGATTTTCAAGTGCCCACTACAGAAATGTGCTTTACCTGATAGTTTGAAAGGTCTCTCAGGTAAGCGAATATGTTTCCCCAAAGCCCGAGATGTCCTTAAGGAAATAGTTTTCTGATGAAAGTTCAGGTTTGCAAAGTAAAAATACATCATCTTCTGTCCAAGTCCCTTACAGGTTGTCAAATCAGACACATAAAACCCTGTAAATTAAATGCTCTGAAAGACCTCCCACCCCTCTCTCTTTTCAACTTGGGGGGGAAAAAAAGACCTGTCAGTCAAGTTTGATGGGGGTGGTATTCATATGCAGCATCGCTTTTGTATATAAGAGCAAGCATCTGTCCAATTGAGCATCTAATTGGTAATCATGGATTATTAAGTTAATTGTTTGAATGGAGGCTATAACTGATATAATTTCTAAAGCTCTAGATCTATAACAGTATTTTTGTAGTGACAAGGGGAAAAGAGACATGGCTGTGCCTGTAAATTGCCAAAACATTGGATCGTATAGATGAATCATAAATGGAGTTGTGTTAGTGCTGGCTTGGAGGGTCCCTATGTGCCGAGTCATTGTGTAGTTAGTTGCCAAGGTAAATGTAAGTCATTAAGGGAACAGAGTGAAGTGGCTTCTGCTGTGCTGTTTGCCACTTTGTTTTGCATATTGCATGGATCCAGAACAGCGTGATTGGCATTTGAGTGAAGATGAGCAGTGTACATGGGCTTTAAAAAGAAAAAAAGTTACCGTTTGCAATAATAATTTCTTATGTTTATTTAGCCTTTACATTTTATAAATATGCTCTTTCACATGTCACATATGCCATTTCACTTAATGCTCCCAACACTCAAAGGTAGTGATTTCGCCTCCAGAAACCGATCACGGGTTGGGAGTTATCCTGGGAAAGATTGGGGGTGCCTATAAAAGGAGAGACTTTGTTCCTCAGTCGGAATGACTGCTTAGCCCGAGTGCTTACCCCCCCACCCCGTGTCTCTAGAGCTGCCAGACCAGGGCAAAGAGGACGTGTGGAGAGATGATGGCGGGAGGCAGGGGGGTGTCTGTGGGGAAAGAAGTCTGAGACTGCTTCCCAGCTTCCATGAGGCCTCAGTTCCCAGGAAACATGGAGGAGGGATCCCACCTCGGCTTGCAGGGCTGGGAGCTAGACATGGGCCGCAGACGGTGGGAGCTACAGTCCTGCAGCATGGTGGGCAGAGAGCACTCCCTTCCCGCGAATGTTGTGTGAGGTCTCTGGTTAAGGGTCTGTGCCAGAAGATGTATACCCTAAATCACGAGGCATCAGACACATTTCTTTTAAAGATTGATTTATTTGAGAGAGAGAAAGAGCAGGGGGAGGGGCAGGAGGAGAAGCCGACTCCTCATTGAGCAGGGAGCCTAACAGGGGCTCCATCCCAGGACCCCGGGATCATGACCTGAACCAAAAGCAGACACTTCACTGACTGAGAGACCCAGGCACCCCAGACTTTTTTTTTTTAAACAAAATTTCTTCCAAGGGTTTTTGGGTGGTAGTGTTTTGTTTTTTTTAATGGATTGAAAATAAACTTCCATGGAGGCTTTGTTCTGCCTACTTGCGGTGATACTGAATTTGTACATAATTTATATGTCATATACATATACAGATATGTGTGTGTGTATGTAAATATATATATTTATCCTGTGTGCACGTGAATTGAAATCTGTATTAAGATTGTCTTTTAATTTTTATGTCTAATATCCTATTTAGAGTATAAGCACATGAAAAACTGTGACTGCTTTTTTTTTTTTTTCCTATTATTCTCTTACTTGGTCTAGCCTTGGACTATGGGCTTCGTAAATTTTATTGAAAGACCAGTTGGTACTTCACTGTGACAAAGGCCAGTCATTAATGAAAAATCAAGAAGGCGTTGTTGGAAGAGAAGACAGACCAAAATCTATATACATCGTGACTATATATGCTTAAGACTACTTAGTATTTAAATTGGAAAAGCCCTGGTTATACATTTTTTGATATGCCCGCAGACTTGAATGTGTATCTCCTGAGATGCAGATTGGATTTTGAGCAAATATTTTGAACAATAATTTAATATAAAGCCGTGGTAGTCTTATTGTAAAACCACAGGGCTTAGTGGAAATTTTTGTTGTGTCACCATAGATACCAAAATCTAATTTGATTACTCTTGTGAATAGTTGCTAACTATAATCTGATATTGACTGTTACTTTTCATCAGCTGGAAGTTGTCTGCTAATTGAGCTGGAGCCAAGCCAGAGAAATCTTTCAAAAGAGTAGTTTTATATACAGCAGTGTTAATAAGCAATTCAACGAAAGCTTTTATAAAAGCAACAAAGGCAAGAAGGGTCTGGACACGGTGAGCATGCCTAACAAGTCCTACAAAGAACAAGAGACAATACTGGATCATGGTGGTCACTCCAACCTAGTTCGGCAAGGTCAAATAAGAATAGCTTATGTATTCAGCAGCGATGAGTATCCTTATTTGCTTAACAACCCTGTCAAAAGCAACCCTCTACCTCCCTGGAGTTCAATAAATGAGCAAGGTGCCTCTTGCGCTATCAGATTATGGCCATCTAGAGTCATGCCAGGAGGGCATTTTTGGCTGCTGGCTTTTTCAGTCCCAATTAAAGTTACATCAGATATCTTTACTCTGAAGAGAGGTTTTTCAAAGAGACAATGATATCTTTGCCTGTCATCACTTAGGCACAGTGTAGATAGATGGATGATCCCTAAACATAGCATATTTTATTTTCTTGAGGAAACTGAAGCATAGATCAAATTGTTAGGCCAATGATTCGTACTTGTTTAGTTTAACCAGCCTTTGCTACTGGCGACGCTACAAATGTGCTTAGATTCTGTCCTCTCTTAGGTCATTGATGATGAGACGGAATTTGAGATAATTTTCACCAGTAGCCAAGGGGTACGCCGTTAGTATCAGGGTGTGCCAATGGAAGGTCTTGGGCTTCGGTCTTTACAGTTTTAGGGAGAGAATGGGAGGTGAGTATGATACTACTTGCAGGAAGAAGAGTCCAAAATGTTGCTTTGTTGGCCCAAGCAATCAGTATACCATACTACCAGAAGAAGGTGCATGTGGGTCATTGCATTTAGATGAATCATTTACTTGTCTACCTTGTTGCACATAGTGAAGATGCAGTTTGGAGAGTATCTGACACATAAATAGTAGCTATTATCGCTTGAGATGCTTTCCTGTGTATTTGGCATGATGCCGCCTGGTTCCATGGTCCTCACACTTACTGTGCCCGTGAGGACCCCGGCAATCTCATGAAAATTTGGATTCCACAAGTCAAGTGGGATTCTGCATTTATCGGATGCTTCTGGGCAGTGTGGCCCTGGCGGACTGAGTAGAAGGGGGCTAGCCTGTGGTCATTCCTTGAGATCAGCAGGGGGTTTCCTAGGAGATGGGATATGGTATATAAATTGGGGATACAGCAGAGTCACCAGCCCAGAGGAGCTCGCATAGCTGACCTTGATTTCAGTGAAACAGTGCAGCGCCAGCTGAGGGAACTCGGAATCAGACATTTTAAGAGAAACGGTGAGAAGTTGGGGAGGGAATAGAAATGCAAAGAAAGGCTCCAAGGCAAGGAAATGCCTCTCTCCGGGAGAGATGAGTGTAATTGGAAATGGTTCCTCTTAAGTGAGAACAAATCATTATAAAAAGATCTTGATTAGAAAACCCAGAGGACGTAGTGTCTGAATCCCCATGGTTTCCTCCATTTGGGAAATGGAGGAATGAATGAATCAAGCTAGGTGCCAGGGAGCGTGACTTAACGCGGCGCTCACTCTCAGGTACCCACCCTGGACTCACAGCGCCCTGAGGTTGAGTGCCTCCTTATATTCGGGGCCCTAAGCAACTTGACTGTCCTCACCCTAGTGCTAGCTGTGTTCTTTATTTCGATGGTACCTAGAGGAGTCAGGTGGAAAGGGACCTCATTCGTCATCAGCCTCCTAGTTCACAGATGTAGAAGCTGAGCACCAAGTTACGTGATTTGTTGATTGTAACTAATAGTGTATTATGTAATATTTTATAAATTCTGAAATGTCCATTTCCCCCCACATTTTAACAACTGCCTGTGGAATTAGGGCTGACTTAAACTGGTGGCCGTTGACCACTGTGTCATAGTTCGATTGACAACTTTTTTCTTTCTTAGTGGTACAGAAAACGATAATGATGGGTCTTATAATGGGTGGGTTCTCAGGCACCGTGGAATGCGGTAATGGGGAACTGGCCTCCTGCCTCCCACCTTCAGTACTTCTCTGCTGATCTCCTCATGCTGCGTGTACCCTGACGTTGACTGGGTTCTCCTGTCCTGAAGGCCACAACTTTGCCGCGATGCTCTTAGAGGCAGCTTAGCAAAGTAGTTAAGAGCATGGGCTCTAGAAGCAGACTTCTCTACCACGTACCATAGACACCTTCTGTCTGTTGAACTTAGCGCTGTGTAACACGAGGACAGCAGAAGTGTAAACAAGCTAGGATCGTCCTTGTGAGAGTGAAGAGGATTCATCCATTCCACGAGTTGGAACACTCGTGGCACGTAGTGAGCACTCAGTAAGCATGAGGTTGTTTGTGATGACGGTCTCCCCGACAGACTGACCCCGGGACCCAGCGCTGTCTGCACAGGTGGTCCCCCTGACACACTGTGGGGCCGGAACCGTAGTGAGAGTCTGCAGAACCACGGACGGGATTCTGGGAATCAGTGTGATTCGATACTTAGGCTCATTACCGAGGGAAACTACAGAATTTCCCTCCATAAAGGTTATTCAGGGTGTTCATGGGCAGAGGGCTGTGCTGAGCGATGCAGATGGCGGCCTCTCTGCAGGGCTGTGGCAGAACTCCGTGACAGCTCTGTGATGTCCCGTTAGGCGCGACCTGCTATTTTGTTGGTACTAATCCTGCAAAGCCAGGGGGTGGTTACGGGGCGGAGTCTGCTAGGAGATGGGGTGAGGCGTGGTCACGGGGTGCCGCCCTGCCCCGGCAGCCAGCTCTCCCACTCTCCCTCAGACTGCTCTTGTCCTCTGACTGCCCAGTACAGTCTTCTCGAATGGAAAGGATACGGACAACGCTCCTGTACTTCACGTTAAGAGGCACCCCCTTCGTTTCCCCTCT